>JAOUZG010018166.1:2200537-2266194 GCA_026289955.1 Argiope argentata | reverse complement strand
AGAAATATGCATTCAACATGATTTATCTTATGAATACTCATTTTCTTTTATAGTTAATTCATTTATAGTTAATTTGATTCCTAAATATGATGGAATTATATTTTTTTGTTCTAACATTTACAAATATGTCTTGCTGCTACCACAAAATTTTAAATTTCGAAATTGATTTAGTTTTTCATCATTGGTGAAAAATTAATTTAGCCAATTAATTAATACTATTTAAATAGTTTAACTTCATATTATAAATGAATATATTTATAATTTTTTATTATTAATTTAAATAGAAAACTATATGGCAAATGAAGTGAACTATTATCATGCTGTGGTCCCAAAAGAGTTACAGTGTTATTCTAGGGGGTCAGAGCATAAAGTGCACAGGGTGTGTAACCATTTAGGTATCTTTTTATGCCAACAACAACCATTTATTACAGATATTTTACTTGTTACTTGCTACAGATCACTTACTTATCAGTGCAAAAAATATGTTATTGAATTTCACTTTGGACAAGCTAAATGATCTGATTAATTGTGCAGTTTTAAAAAAGATAGACCTAGTAGTGCTGCTCCAATTATAAAATGAGATAATAATTTAAATTTATTTTTTTAATAAAAATAGATGTGCACCTTTATCCCAACATCTTGAGAAGCTCTCATTAGGTGTAGAGTCTTGTTGATAAGTTTTTAAAACATTTCATACGACTGGAATCGCCATTTACTCTTTTGCTGGTACAGTAGTCATACCAAACAATATCTTTTGTTCTGATTTCATATTTCTATCTAATATTTAGCTTCTCTTTTCTGACCCTCTTTATTTTTCACTAAGAAAATAATGGTACTTTTCTGTTAACCGGGTGGCAGCAAAAAATTGCCAAAGAAATATGGCGTAATTCTACTTTATTTGGCAATTTTTCACTGCTGTCCTGTTAACAAAAAAGTACCAAAATAGAATACATAATAAAATTATAGTATGAACATGAAATTATTTCATGTTTCTTTCTGCTGCCATCTGTGCATGTGACTGGTTCCAATATCATTGGACTAATTGGAAGGTAGTGTAGATATACAAAAACAAACTAATATAAATAAATATTTGAAGCTGAGCGATTGAAATAATTTTATTGAAACATGATTAACTTTACTATTATAAATTTGTCTTAATCTATTTTCTTCTAGGTTAGATTAGAATGAGACATAAACATGAAATTTGGTTGACACATTTTATTGTGCTGTAGTTCAGTTAGATCTTGGAAGGTGTCTGTTAATGATGCACTAAAAATGTTGGAAGATTTGTAAATTATTTTAAATCATTTCATTGATAATAATGTAAAATAATTTGTAATTAATAAGCTTACTAATAAAACATTACATATCTTGTAAAACATTGTAACATTTCTTTTTTCCTACAGTTTGTTGATGAGTAAAGGAACAGTCATAACTAATATTATTTAAATGGATATTAAGATTTAAATGATAGAATATAAAATTAATCCATAATATCTGTCAGTTATTTTTTGTATTAAAGTACACAGATAGAAGGAATAGTACTGAATATTTAGTATTAATATTAGTAAGGAAACAATTTTAGAAACTGATATAGTCTGTAATCAAGTTTATTACCTCAAAACATTTAAAGACTTTGTATAGAACATATATATTTCTGTTCTTCAGACTTTATTGATATTAAGTGCAAATATAATAAACTGAAAATGAACAATTTAAATTCTTAAATTGTTCATTTTCAGTTACATCTTTTATAATTTTTTCTTTTTATTATTATCAAGACTAGTTTTTTTAAATTAATGAATTTTTATTTATATTTATTCCAGAATTTGCAATTTAGAGCTCATGGGAATTTATGGCTGTGAAACATGGAAAGCCTGTAATGCTGTTCTGGTTCAAATGACAAATCAAACTCAGAAACAGTTGCAAGATTTAAAGTAAGCTATAATCTTGCAAATAAACGATTTATATACAATGTATTAAGTGCTCTTATCAAGTATCTGTCAATTTGCAATGCTTTTTTTTAATGTGTGGTTAATTAATTTTACAGGAAAAAAATTTTAGAAGTTAACTGGCAAAGGAAAAATTCTCAAAATACAGCAGGTGAAAAATTGAAAGAATTGGAATCAAGGTATATATTTGGACATTATCTTCTTCATAAAGAAGTGAATAAATAAGTATTGATTGCTTGCATTAATAAATAAATTATCACTAAAAATTTTCTGTTTTTTTTAAACAAATATTTATACACTTTTTTTTAATTCAGTGTGTATAAAATAATTTAAAAGCATTGGATACATCAGAAAATATATTAATAATTATGTTTGCATGATTTTGCTTAAAATTATATAATGATTTTAAAATTTGTAAACACTGGAAGGCTTATCTGTAGATTTTTAATAAATATATATTTCTAAAATAGTAGTGTTTCTCCCCCCCCCCCCCATTTTTTGAAATAAAACTTGATTAGCTACAAATAATATATAAGTTTCTATTTGGTAGCAATATATGCTGTAGAAATGATCATGTTTAATTTATTTAATATGTATACCTATAAAGCTAACTTGTAATTAAAAAATTGCCATATTGACATCTAACTTTCATGTTAAATCTGACTAAAATGCATGCATTTTACTTCTTTCTGATTAATATGTAGTTAAGCCTTCATTTAAATTTGAAATACTGGCATAACTAATAATATAGTGATTTTGTAACTATGCATTTTGGTTCATTTGTATTTTCTATCCTAAGAACACTGAAAACTCAAAACTTTTATGCCTAAATATATTTTATTTTAATGCTTAATTACCATTTTATCAGTAATATGATAGCTGATAGACCTTGATGTAAGTATTTCTACTAGTTCTAGTATTTTCAGCTGTCTCCATGTTTTGATAAAGAACCTAATATGCATTTGAAACTGCTGGAATATGAAATAATTAATAACATTAAAAATATGGTATATAGATCTGCATTTTTTTTTATTGAAGGTATATTATATTTACAAATAATATTAAATCATTCAGACAAAAAAAAATTTAAGTTCTGATTATCTGTTATATTTAAAAGTATTTTAGCTTGACAATATCAGCTATCAAATTTATCAGTCTTAAGTTTTTTTATTATTATTATTTCTTAGTTATAGCATTTGCAAGGTACACTTAAAATATGCACTAATTATCATCATAGTTTGCATGCAATAACTGAAACAATATAAAGTTTTGCTTGTATACTTAAAAGTACTTTTAAAAACATGGAGGTTAAATTAATTTCACTGGAAAGTTTTTTTTTAATTGTATTTTTAAGAATGGTAATTTTTTTATATGTATGTTTAAAATTATTGAGAAAAAAATTCTTTTTAATGAAAATTTTAAATTTTTTTATCTTAGGGAGTATTTGTTACACATGCAGTAACTACAAGCCAAATTTGATAGATCTAGGACCTTGTAGTAATTTAAATGCATTTGCATAGTACAAGACATATGCTGCAATTTACTGACTCAGGCTAAGCATTATTATGTTGACAGATGCTAATTTAATTAAAGAGAAGCTTTATAACTGTGAGGAAAGAATTTTTATTTTGTAAAAGTTTTCATTTTTTTTTTTTAATTCTTTGTATGCTTGATGATTTCAAATTGTTAAGAAAATACTGTCTACATCGGAAAGATAATTGCCAGCATTGTATTTAACCAATAAATAATTACTCTATCTTGCTGTCTTTGCTTTAATCAAATTAAAAATGTATGTTGAAATATGCAAAATATTGCTCAATATTTTGTTTGCCCATTTTAAACATTTATGAATAAGAAAAGATAGAAAATTATCATGAAATTGAGTTTGGATTGCTGTTTATTCTATATTTGTTCTTTTCAATTCTTGTTGAAATATTAATATTATCTTTTTTAAAAGTAAATATGTTAATTCAAACATTTGTTTCTTTGTTTTTTTTAATATTGAAAAGGGGGGATCATTTTTTTATATAATTTGAGTTTAGCTTGCTATAAAGTAATTTTAATCATAATCCAAACTATCTAAAGAAAGAATCATCGGATATTTTTTAATTCAATTAAGGCTTTTTTTTAATCAAGAGGACATCTTATATTACAACTTTTGCAATTAA
This sequence comes from Argiope argentata, assembly GCA_026289955.1. NCBI lineage: Eukaryota > Metazoa > Arthropoda > Arachnida > Araneae > Araneidae > Argiope > Argiope argentata. The sequence goes on along the minus strand of JAOUZG010018166.1, from coordinate 2,262,074 downwards.
AAGACATGATTCTTTTTTTTTAAATTCTTGAAATTTTACACTTTTATCTAATTTGATTTATTTTATGCTTTCAAAGATGGAATTCTGTAAACATTTTTTTCTCCTAGATGGACTGGTTGAATTTTTATAATTTCCTACACTTTTGTATTAATAACTATACACTATTTTAATACTTTCAAAACATAATAATCAATTAGTTTTATAACTCTGACTAAATTATTTTCAATTGTTTTATGCATCTGTATTTATTCAAATGAATAGTTTGTATTGTGTCCTTAAACATTAAGTTAATTCAAATTTTCATTCTTATGAATTGAAAAAATGCATGGCAATTTTTTAAATTGCTTTTAAGATTTCAAAATATTTATACAAATGAATTATAAATCAAAAATGTATAAGTTGGAAGTATTAAAAAATAATTTTTTTTAATCTTTTCTTTTTTTATTAATAAATGTTTTTAAAATATATTTCTGCTAAATTTGTATTCGATTATTTTTTTCTTCTTTTAGTTGGGTCGGACTTGTGAGTAAAAATTATGAGATTGAGCGTGCTTGTGCAGAACTAGAGAAAGAAATACTTCTTTTAGAACAAAAGGCTGAAAAATTGAAAGGCTCATCCCAGAATGTATAATCTGACTGCAAAGATGAAAATGCTATTGTTTATGGATCATTGTTAAAATTTTCATTGAATTGGATAGATGTTATCACTTGTACAGTTATTCATATTTCTTATTCTTATATGTACTGCTGTCAATTGAATTTGTAATAATATTCTTTGTAAATCTGGCATGTGATATTCAACACCTAAAATAAACTGCTGGTAGTGAAACTTTGTGTTATGTTTTCTGAGTGTAATAGTAGTAGTGTAATAGTAGTTTCATGTTCTTTATTTAAAATTAGGATCTTTTTATATTTTTATTATTTTTTATTAAAATTAAGAGTAATCTATTTCTATTAAATATTTTGGAAAGAAATTATCTTTGTGTTTCTTTATTTTATTAAATACTTCATTTACAAAAAGAAAAAAAAATGGAGGGGAGCCTGTTTTTTTGTTTTTTTTCACAAATTGTTGGAAGAACACACTAATGAATGCTATTCATTTCCTTCATGAAAATGTATTTTTTTATTTGTAATATCAAAAAAAGTATTAGAATTATTTCAGGGATAGTATTCAGTGATTATTGCAAGAATAACCTAAAACACTTAACCTAGCTAAAAGAATTCTCAATACTCAATACCTTTATATATATATATATATATATATATATATATATATATATATATATATATATATAAATTCCTTTTTACTTATTTGGCATAGGATATATTTCATTGATGAAATAATTGATTAAATATAAATATAATTCCTAGTGATTAATATAAATATAAATTTGTAGCATATGTGACATACTTATCATTATTTATTATGATTAATTATTATCATGGATTTAATTCTTTTATACATCAATTCAAGATTCTAAAATGATGCCATCTACCTCTGCAAACTTCCATGACACATAAATAGAAATTGAACTTTAATCATAGTAATTGCTTCTTTTGTAACTAAATCTAACATTCTGCTATTAATTGCTACTGTCATAAATTTCTAAGAAAATTTAGAAATTGAAGTTCTAATATACCAATTTATTCTAAACTAAAAGTCTGTTCTCAATGCTATTACTTATTGTTAAAAGAGAACATTAGTATGGCAAATAGTTACTCTACTGCTTCCTATAATTAAACACATAATGAAAAAAATGCAAATTAATCATTTAAGATTTAAAGTATGTTTAGAATTTATATGGATATCATTTGAAAATATTCACATTAGTGTAAGAAGAACATACAGTTCAGATTGTGATTTTTAAATAAGTGAAGTAAGCATATCAAATTCTGGGTTTGTAATATTTATGAGTTAATTCAATTTTATTCATTTGATTGGAAGAATAAAATATTGATGCCATTCAAAATGAAATCAAACATAATTTTAATTTTGAATCATTATTCTTAGAGATAACTGTTTTATGTTTTCAAATTCACTTAACAGTAATTTTGTGTGAGTGTGTGTGTGTTTGCTGATAAAGTTACAAATCAGCATTTCTGAACATATTGCCATAAATTAAAGGAAAAATGCAACCACGTTGGGATAAAATTTATTGAGTTAATAGAGCTTACTCTATAAGAGAAAAAAGAGGTGCCTTTATCTCCCAACTTCATGTTAAAAGGATGACTGTTTTGTTAGGTAAGTACGAATGTTATAGTATAATGCCTGTAAGCAAGAATAAAAAAATATTTAGTAAATTTACTAATTAGTTTTAAAAATTCAGTCTTTTTTTTTTTTTTTTTTTAGTTATGAAAGATACTTGGATTTATTTCTTTGTTATTTCAGTTTGTTGAAACATTTGCACTTCAAACTCGTCAGTACAGAGAATAAATGAAAATCAATAAAGTATATCTTCTTTTGGAAATTGTGGAAAAAAAGGAGGGCGTCTCTGATAAAATGATCCTCTAGTAGCCCTGGAGCAAATTGGTGTTTATCAAACAAATGAGAATCATTATTTTTGTTGATTTTCTTTCCCTGATATTAAATATTGAATTGAACATTGTTTTTAAATATAAATGTAAATCTATATATTTATAATTGATATCTCTACGATTGTAGAAAGATCTACTTGTTTTCATTAACGACACTTCTTCAAGGTACACAGTCTTGAAGATGTTATTTAAAATTCGATATACATCAATACTGATTAATTATGACTTAATGTATATCAATTACATTTTTATACTATTTATGAGAATGTTCTCTCTTCCTAGGTGGGTATAATAAGGGTGTAGGATTTAATTGTTTCCTTTATGTCAAATCGTAGTCTTTCATGGGTGATTGACATTTGGATTACATCTTTATGAGAGTCATTTTATATTTAACTCGGTGCCTGCTTATCTTGTCATGGCGGCAGAGTGGAAGGTAACTCTATTTGTGGTTATACTTAAAATTCCAAATCTGTACATTAAATTTCTTTTATATAAATTGTTATGTTTTTGAACTTAGCAAGCAGGCAAAATAATTAGAAAGTCAAAATTTGGGATATTTGGCTCAAAATTTTTATCGAGGTCTGCAATTTTGATTCTAATTATTTTGAGTCAAATCATATATATTCAACATTTTTACGGTTTTTACTTATCCTGATCACTAGTCCTCCGACAATAGAAGAGACTGAAAGAATTTCTTTCAAAATTTATAGGAATCAAATTGTTATAGTATCAAGGCCACATACCAAATATAGGCATGGTTCTTAAAAAAAAATTTCGGATCCAGCGATGTCTGAGAAGTAGAGATTCATATCGAATTCTCGAATTATTTTGAAGATTAAACCCTTACACTTAATGTACTTCGTAAGTAAGAAAGAAAAAAAAATCTTAATAAGTGCAACTATTCAGTAGATCAAATATAAAATAGTGTCTAAATAGATGCGGCAGAATTAGAGTCGATGTATCCAGTTGGCATTTGTGTAGATTATTATCATAAAACAAGTTTTTGATGCGTATTATATATATTCGATTTATATATTCACGAATTATTTTGAGGATTAAACACTTTTACTTTAAGAATTATTATTTCCATAAAATCAGTTTCCGATGTGCACTAAATTTGGTGCTTTTACTTGAAGTTGTAAGAAAAAAAACTATATATGTATATATATTGTTTTTCCCCCTCCTTATTTCAACACAATTTTTTCAAACGACAATTTTCAAAACTTTTTTTCAACTTTTAAAATTTCTATTATTATTGATAGAATGTCAAATTTATTTGGTTTAAAATGCAATTTCTTGAAAAATCAAAAAATGCTTTAATATAAAATAATTATTCACATTCCAGAGCGCCCGATTCCAATAATGTCCCCCGCCACGTAACAAAGTTGAGTTACTGAACTGGTCACAGCGAGTCATTTACCCTAGCGGGCTGAAACCAAAACTACACTAATATTGAAAATCGGAAATATTCTTATATTGTATTGTCTTCATACAATCTCTGTGTATTCATCGCAAAATCTGATCTGAGCGAAGTGATTAATTATACAAAATATAATAATGGCGTTTTATTAAGGTCATTTTTTCCCTCATGACCGATCGAATTCTCGGTGTTGGTCCGGGTGCGTTCGTAGTAGGTGTTATTTGGATCGTTACTATTATTCTAGTGATCATTTTTTCCAGAGCTAAACGCCCATTCTCGTAAGTTTCGTTATACGTTGTTTATATCGAAATTATTGTAAATTTTAAACAGTACTTTCAATAATTCTTTTTTGTAAGAAGTTTTAGTTTCTTGTACTTGTGATTACTTGTTTTTCTGATCAAATATAAGGCTCTTCATACTTTGACAATGTAATGTAATTGTTCAAACTTCTATTTACTACCAGCTGTTTGTCTGGTTTATCTTAATTATGAGGGAAAATAATACTTTTTGTATAATTTACTGAATTATTTAATTACTTGCGTACTATATTGTACCGTTATTTCAAGATTTAATTTCTAAGTTGATCACTGACCTCTTTATTTGCAACATTCTTAAAATCATTTAATTATGAAATTTAAGGAATGCCTTGGTTCTAATAAACTGAAATGTTTCGTGTCCTATACTTTCTTCAAGTTCAATAAACATGAGTTGTGTATAGTTGTTAAACATAATATTCTAAGATCATATTATTGACATGAATTTTCACTATTTTTTTCATTACTTAATGTTATTTTTGTGATTAAATTTCGAAAAATTAACTCGTAATATGATTATATATTTTTATAATTGATAATTTTTTAAAAAAAATTTAGGCAATTTTCAAAACATGTGTTTTGATGTTGCTTTATACATGGTATTTCTATAACTTGCCTTTTGATTGCAATTGGAAGTCAAATATAAATCTTGGATATCATTTAAATACTATTATCGTTATTACGGGCAAAAAAAAACAACATATGAATTTCTAAGAGATATTGTATTTTAAATGTTTTTATAGTCTTTTTTTCGAATGGTGTTAAGCCATCTGGCCATGTTTCAGGTTATAAGCTCTGTGTTTTGCATAGTTTCAAAGCTAGAGTGCTGATCTAAGTTTCATTATATTTACATTATTAAATATTGTTGCTTTTAAAAAGTATAGTTCTATACTGCATCTATGATCATCTGATAACTTCATTTTAAAAATATGTATTTAATTAAACTTTTTCTTTTTGATAATTTTTTTTCATTTAATGGTGCAGTATTTGAATTACTAACAATACTTTTAAATCACAAAATTTGTCTGTTAATAGCTGAATTTCTGTGTTAATCAAATATTTTGATTTTGCATTAATTTAATTCTTTTGTAAATTGTTTGTGGTTAAATATATCTTTTATTTGCATTCTTACTGTAATTTGTGGTAATTTTTTTGTGGTCTCTGCATATTTCTGGGAGATTTTAAGTTTTTATTATTTTACTTTAATCATTTGTATGTTTCCCACAAGCTATATTTTCTCCCATCTTGCACTCCAAAACCTTTTTAAAAGTTTAAAAGGGTGACATATTGAAAGAATAGTATATTTATTTAATATTTTGAAGACATAAATTTAGACTGTATGCCACTACCCATAGTATTTTCTTAAATTTTGCATTTTTCAATAAAAATTATTAATAATTTTTTAATATTATTTTCATGTTATAGTTGTAGAAAGTGATTCTGCATTTTGTAGAGTTTGTGAGCTACCATTAAAGATAAGAAACATGAACTTATTAAAATATTTCAATTTATATTTAATTTTTTGAAACATTGTCAAGACTACCTTTTATTAAACCAATCTTCTATTAACAGGAAGAATTTAAAGAAGAACTAACTTAGAATTACATGATTATTTTCAATACTTTTCTGGTATCACATATGAATATAAAAACTAAAGCAATTGAATTTCCTGTTTCCTTTGTCTTTATTTTAAATGGAAAAAACAAGCAGAACTCAATTATTATTTTTTTTTGAAGTTCGATTTTTAAGTATTGAATAATCTGAAAATACATCAAATATTAATGTTATAATCCTTTTTCTCATGATTAATTAATCTGCTTCAGAGCTATTGTGGAGGTGATGAAAATGATTGTTTTAAACATTTTATTATTTACTTCATACTATGAAAAGTGAGCATTATATAGCTTTATTGAAGATATAATCTAACATAGTTCTAAGATAATTATTTTGTTTATAATATATATGTCTTGATTAAAGATCACATGCATATTAATAAATTTAACATAACTTGATCAACTTAACATGTTGAGGAAGAAATATCTTAATTTCCGGGGATGAACTTTCTCCCATTTCTCTTTAATATCTAAAATTTATTCAGTTTTAAGATAGGTTTCATCTTTTTTAATATTTGTCTTTTTTTTAACATTTACACTGGAGGTAATATGCTTTTATTCCTATGTTATTTTTATTTCATGAGAAGCAACAATAGCTGTGTTTAACTAAATAAAATAAAACTGAAATGAATTTTTAAATCTCAAGTTATGTCATGCCACTAAGACCAGACATAATATATCAATTTATTTTAATGCTCTCTTAAAAATTAAATATATTTACCATTTGAACATGCTTAAATATTTTTGAAATTAAAGTAAGGAATCAAATTCTATAATTGAGTTACTTTTATGTGAATTGCCTTATTTCTATTAACTGTGCAAACTTCTTAATGAAAATTATAATTACTTGCAGCACAATCTATCCTTGTCTCTAAGGTGGCATACTCATTCACTTGCTCAAAAAAATTCAGGTAAAAAAATAGCATCTAGATCTCGTCATATTGATAGCGCTTTGACCATTTGCCATCTGTGCTGTTTTTATTTATTTTAATAATGCTGTTGACTATTAATTATTAAAAATTTATATTTAAAACTTAAAAGTCTTTCACTTATCAATTTAAAATTAGTATTGCTTAGATATTAAATTTATATACTTACAAGCATTTGAAGTTTTAATAACAGCTAGTCTTTGAAACAAAAAATAAATTATTATAATGTAAATGACTAATATGTGAACATAATTCCAAATTTAAAAAAAAAGTGAAAATAGATGTATCCTGGTAATTTATTTTAATTTGATTTAATCAATTATTTAATTTACATATGAAAATAATATGTACATTTACTTTTTGATGTAATATAGTGAATACTGATTAATATGATCCTGAATAATTTATAAATATTTTATTTATTGTATCAAATTATTCTGGCTCTGAAGCGATGACATATTGAAATATACACAAAAAAAAATGTACTTTTTAAAATTATTTTTCCTTCTTCTTTTTCTTCTGAATTTTATTATATTTATTATTCTTTAAAATATGAATATGTATTCTGTAATTTTTAAATATAGAAGTTAGAATGGAATTGAAATTCATTATAACACAGATTGCATTTTTACACGGGATTTGTGTTATTGTGAATTTTATTTTACAGTCAACGGCATTAGCTCCAGTTTATTTAAAATCTCATCAGTAATCTTGTTTACTAAAATTCTATGTTTTGTAATATTATCAAAATTTTAAGTCTCTAAGTAATCATGTTAAGCTGTAGTTACTTTATTATGATTTTTTTTTTGGTAACCAAAAAATTTCTGATTTTGTGTAATACAATTGGACCAATTATCAATTTTTAAATTTACATTTTTTTTATTCATTTTCTAAGTTTTATTTAATTTATCACTCTTTAAAATATGAATTCATATTTCTGTAACTTTTATATGGAAAAGGTAAAATGAAATTCTTGATAACATGACTCACATTTTTATATGGGATTTGTATTGCCATAAATGTCATTTTAAAGTGGGCAGCATTAGCTCCAATTTATTTAAAATCTCGTCAGTGATCTTATTTTCCAAAATTCTATACATTTTAGAAGGATTTGCAGCATTTGTTACATTTCGATTGTAAATTTGTATTTTTATATATTAAATGTAATAATTGTTTATAATTAAATTATATTTATTCATTGATTTTAATATTTTAATATATTATATAATTTATTAATAAGGCTAATTGGGGTCAGGATTAGTTGGATTAAATTAGACCATCTAAATTTGCTTCATCTAGTCATAAAATATTTGTATTACAAGCAATGACAAATATCTACAAGTTATGGTTATTTACAAGCTATACCAATGTTACAGAATGAAATAGGGCACACTATTATGTAAATAATTAGTCCAATTAACACATTTCAAACAAACATGTTTAATCACATGTGTGCAAGCAACTCATAGTGAAATTGATAACTCTTGAGTAACTCTACATTTTTCATTGAAATTTGAGATAACAAATATAAATTTTTCTTCATATAAATTGACATATCTTTATACAAAATTTGCAATTTTCCTTTACATCGGTGGCATTAAAAAAATTAACATTTATTTACTATTTTTAAAGATGTTAATTCACATGAATGGAGCAAAAGAATTAAAAGCTTAATGTCTAAAACATATGAACATTAAGTGTTGCTTTTGCTGTCTCTATATCTCCTCCCCGTGTGGAACAACTTGTAAAGCTATTTAATTATATGTAGAATCATATGTGGTATTTCATTTAAAACCTAGACTATTGATGATTAGATGTTACTTCATTCAAATTAATTTCAATAAAACTCATTAACTCGCACACACACACACACAAAAACAAGTAACAAGCTATTCATTCATCCTTACTTTTGCAAATAATGTCTTTTTTCAGTTATTTTTATATGTTTAGGATTATTAGGCAATTTCAATCATGCATTGCAAGATATGTTTTAAAATTCTTTGATTTTTTTTAATTGCCTCCAGTTATTATGTCATTAAATATTCTATTTTTAAAGAACATGCAATTTTTTCAAATGAAGAATATTGTGACAGCTGCATAATCATTGAATGTGAGAATAAAACAGTTATATAGTTAAGACTTATAACAATTTTGATGAATTTTTTTATAGATGAGAATATTATTTTTGAAAAGTCTATTGAATCTTGATAATTTTTAGGTGAATGTGTCAGTGATAGAACATTTTATAAAGTATTTTATCATATATATTGGAGGCTTGAAAAGCAATTACAAGACATATTGCAAAATTAGATATTGTTATTGGAAAAGGGGTGTTGAAATATATCTATTTTAAAAATAAAATCTTTTGTTGCATTGATTTAATTTATGTCGCACTTTTCAATATCACTCATCACAAAATATCATTAGCCTGCATAGAATATCAATAATCTTAATGATACAATTGATTTTTATATTTAAAAAATTATTATATACTTTCATTGTCATTTCTTAAAATTGCAAAAAATTTACTTTTTTTAAAAAGATGTATAGATTATATATTGCTGATATTTGATAGCAGTATGTTAGCTTTAATCATACACTTTTGTTATTTATGAACTCTTTTTTTTGATAAAAATCATTTTTGGATTATAATTGATATAAGCCTGTAATTATTTTATTTTTTTGGAGTTTTTATTGTGTATCAGTAAGAAAAATGTTCAAGTTTGCTAGATCTGTTGTGGCTACTTATGATTATTGTTATGTAATCAATAATAAATAGACCAATTTAAACCATAATTTATCACATGTAATTATTTATGTACATTTGATTTTATAAAAGTGTGATAATGCTGTTCAAGTGAATGTGATGAGTGAGTACCAAAAGTTGCACCCTCTTTAATTCCATACATCTTATTCTTGCTTGAATACTGTTCAAATCAATCTTTCTGATAGATACTGTTAGATGATAGCTACAGCAGATCTATGTGACTTGTATTCTCATCTGTTCTTGTCCTGCACTTTTTGTATATAAAACTATATTATTTTTATACTTTCTTCCTCTACTATTCTTAGAGGACATTTATAATCATGAATATTTTTTTATGTCCTGTTGAAATTATTCTTTTTTTTTAAAAAATGAATTGGTGCTTTTCTACTTTCTTTAACTACTACTTTCTAATTTCATAAAATACAAAATTTCGTAAATTTTTTAATTATAAAACATTGATCTACATTTAAGCTGCTTCATTTTGTATAAAAATATTGCATTGTTACATCTAATTGATTTTTTTTCTTCTCCTTTTAGGTTTCTTGCTTTTGTATTTATTGCTGCATCGTTAATTGCTACACTCATTCTTGTTTTTGCACCACGAGGCCCAGAAGCTCCTTCTGACTCCTTCCTAGATTTTCTGCCTCCAGATTATTTATTCTCTTGGAAGTGCGTTTTTGTCCTGTTTATGGGACTGGGTTTTATTATATGCATGGTCTTAATGTTTTTTGAAATCTTTGCTATTTCTATGATACCAGAGCCTTTAGTGGCAGCTCCTCATAGAACTGTTAGCACTAATTCATTTTTTTAAAAATTTTCCTTGAAATCTTGAACACTGATTTCCAGGAAATATGTCAGAAAAGATTCCTAAAGTTGGTAGTCGTGTTGAAATAATTGGTAAAGATGTTAAAGGGAAAGTTGCGTTTGCTGGAAGTACCAATTTTTCAGCAGGTAAATGGTTTGGTGTGATATTAGATGAGCCCAAAGGAAAAAATAATGGCTGTGTTCAAGGAAAAACTTATTTTACTTGTCCTGATAATCATGGAATATTTGTAAGACAAACACAGCTCCAAGTGATCGATGATGAAGGAGGTTTGAAGGGAAGGACATCATCATCACCTTCCACAGGATCTTTAGAAAATGTTGCAAAAGACACAGATAAGCGAAGGAAATCTTCAAACACTGGCATTCCTCGATTTCCATCTGATAAAGGAGCAAAAGATGCTGCAAACTTGGCAGAAGTTCCAAGTCGTTTCTCATCTACTGGCTCATTGAAAAGTTCGATGATCGAAGAGGATGCCTCCATGCAGCCTTCTGATCTCCAGTCAATTAAGGCTGCTGCTAGCACCCTTGAATATAAAGGTTTGCTCCTTCAAAAAGATCAAGAAATTGATAATCTGAAAAGTGAGATTAAAGATCTGACTGAAAAACTAGAAACAATCAAGATAAAAAGACAAGAAGATCTGGCCAAGTTGAAAGAGGCAGAGAAGGCTAAAATTCAGGTCCAGCAATTAATGGAATATAAGGCAAAAATTGCTGAGGTACAGGCTGACCTTCAAAGGCAAATAACACAAGCTAAGAAGGAAGCAAAAGAAGCTATTGAAGCTAAGGAACAGCATGCTGAGGAAATGTCTGATTTAGCTGAAGCAATGGAAATTGCAACTTTGGACAAAGAAATGGCAGAAGAGAAATGTGAAGCACTTCAAGCTGAATTGGAGCAAACAAAAGAAAAGTTAGAAGAACTGCAGATTGATTATGAGATTTTGAAAACTGAGATGTCTGATAAAGGAAGCGATGGGAAAGCAACAACATACCAGGTTAAACAGTTAGAACAGCAAAATGAAAGATTAAAGGAAGCTTTGGTTAAATTAAGAGATCTCTCTGCTCAAGAAAAACAAGAGCAGCAAAGAACACAAAAGGAACTTGAGCATCAAAAGTCAGAAATTAATGAATTAAGTCGAGCTAAAGAGAAATTGAGCTTGCTTGTGGAGGATTATGAAAAACAATTGGGAGAATTGAAAGAACAGGTGGATGCCGCACTTGGCTCAGAGGAGATGATTGAGCTTCTGACAGAGAGAAATTTAGCTTTAGAAGACAGAGTCAAAGAATTGCAGGTTTTAGTTGATGATTTGGAACGTTTGCAAGATGTTAATGATCAGTTGCAGGAATCGGCTAAGGAAACTGAACTTGAACTTCGAGAAGAAGTTGATATTGCAAATTCTAAAATGAGAGAATCACAAAGAAAATTAGAAGCAATGCAGGAAGCTATTGCTGATTATGAGCAAACAATTCAGAAATTTCGCGATCAAACTGAGCATCTTCGGGAAGCTAATCATGAACTTCGTATGCAGTTGCAGAAGGAATCGGATAGAGTTGCTATGTCAAAGCCTCTGGAATATGTTGATTTCAAAGTTAAATATGCTGAAAACAAAGCCTTTGCAAGGGCTGTGGAAATGGATCTTAGAAGACTAGAAGTACAAGAAGCTACTCAACATGTGAATTATTTGTGCGCCTTCATGCCTGATAGTTTCTTAAGTCGTGGCTCTGATCATGATGCTATTTCTGTGCTATTACTTGTTCCAAGAATGATTACCAAATCAGAAATTTTGGCTTCACAAGTAAAAGAAAAATTTCCATCTCCAGAAGAAATAACTAAAGATGTAATTTTAAAATCTCATAAAATTGATCAATATGCCTTCAGCAATCGATTATTATATCAACTTTATTTTCTTCAATCACTTTTGCATCAGTACGTTAGTGCTCTTAATAATTGTAATGTTGAATTATTTATGAAAGTTGGCACATTGTACATAGAGATGGCTGTTCAAGAAAAAGCCTTGGACTATTATATTGATTTGCTCAGAAAAGATCAGCTAGACGAAAATGTTAACCTTGATGGTTTGAACAAATGTGTAATGTATTTCTTCAATTTGTATAGTGTGCACTTGGCTACTGAGCGAGTCGATTGTACTCAGCTGATGGGAGATTATATGAAAATTATAGGAGCTGCTTGCGAATCAATTCGTACTGATATTTCTTCCATTAAAATGCTTTTAGATAATGCTGGTTCCAGTAGTGAATTTGGCTCCTTGTTAAAAGATGTTTGCACATACTCTGAAGATGTGCTTCAGTTTGTGAAAAAAATTCGAAGGCGTTTACCAGCGGAAGGTGGTCAGACAATTTTGCAATTCTCAGAAGAAGTACGAAATCATCTTCTGAATTGCAGAGAAAATGTTGAGCAAGTTATGTCTGCAGCCTATCTTTTGAGGAAGTCAACTGTTCAACAGATAGCTATGTCAGGGGAATTAACTTATGTTAATGTAGAAAAAATAAAAGAACTTGCTCATGAATCTACAGATAAAGCTTATGGTAAAGATGACAGTGGTCCTGAATGCTTACGTCAGTCGATGAATTTAGTTATGACCAGTATGAATACTCTTTCCAGTGGTATGCAAGAAGGGGAGTATGAAATAGAAAAATCTAGCGTTGAAAAGGGCAATCCTCCTGTGTTTTCGCGAGCACAAGCAGTGAAAGAAGAAGCCAGAGATTTGGAAAATCTCAAATTTAAACTGGAGGCTCGGGAAGGAGATATATTAGAACTTAAAAAGGCACTCAAAATCAAAAGTGATGAACTTAGTGAAATGCATGTGCGTAAAGAAATGGCAGAAAAGAAACTGGAAATAGCTGTCAAAGATGGCGATGAGAGAGTAGATCGTATTCAGAGGCAACTGGATGAAGCTAAAATGTTACTCAAGAAAAAAGAAAAGGAGTTTGAAGAAACACTTGATCATTTGCAAGCTGATATTGATGCTTTAGAAACTGAGAGGGGTGAACTAAAAGACAAAATTAAGTTGTTTTCCAAGAAGGCAATATTGGAAGGTTTGTCCAAGACTACATCTCTTGCCAGTTTAGTTGCCTCTCCTACAAGTCCAACTGTTCCAGGAGCTGTACCATCAAATGTTGTTATATCTCGCGATACCTCCATACTCTCGCAACAAGTACAAGATTTGCAGTTGGCATTGAAGCATTTGAAGAATGAAAATTTGCGATTACAAACAGATAATATGATGAAGCAATTGGCTAGTTTGCCACCTTTAAAAGTACCTTCTAAACCTACTGGACTCATCAGTGTTACAGGATTCCGTAATATGATAAACATAGAAGAAGAAAGCAACATAACATCTGAAAGTCTTGTCATTTTATCAAAGAGGTCAAAAGAACTTCTAGAGAAGGCTCAAATGTTGTCTTGTCCAAGTGTAGTAGATATCAGTCATAGAAAACCTGGTATGGAACCAGCCATTGAAAAGATGGCTGCCAAAAATCATATTGTAGAGTCGACTATTAAGTTGAAAACCTTGCAAAATGAGGTGCAGAAACTGAAAGTTGAGATTGCAAATTTACGAGCTTCCCAGAAGAAAGGTACCCAGATCAGCACAGACTTTTCTGCATTCCCAACACCAGAATTCTCTAAAACTTTTACTTGTGATAAACAGTTAGTTGCGAAAATTGCTTTTCCAAAGAGATGCGGTGCTGATGAGAAAGCAATTGTTCCTCTTCTTACCAACATGAATGAAATTATTGGATTGCACACCAAAATTTTGGCATGATGTGACCCATTGGTGCTCCTTTTTTGTCTTGCAAAATGTGATTGGTGTATTCGCAGTACACACTAAAATATTTATTTGTTACATAGACTTTTCCTCCTTTATTGGTATTGATTTTAAATCCCCTCGATATCTGAATTTTTATTCTCACTTTTTTGTATGCTGTGGTATTATTTGTTTCATAATTTTTTTATTTACATAAGGTAATCAGGGTTTCTGAGTAATCCTCGGTAGTTTTTTTCAGAAACTAGCTTAGTATGTATGTGTTGAAATGAGATAAATTCATTTGAGTTATCTAAAGTTATACTATTAGAAATGGGAATAAAAATACATCCGTTAACTATTTTTTGAATCGCTAAGTTTACATGCCTGCCAGTTTCTGTATAATCTGAAAACTTATGCATATATTATCTGCATTATTGAAATTATAAATGTATGTTCCTCTTATCCATTCAGTGCTTTATATAGACATTCAAATAATATTCTGATTAATATTTATTTATTTATTTGTGATAGTTTAAAGTCTTGTTCTGTAATATTTATCTATATTCATGACAATACTTGCAAAATTGTGGAAGAAAATGTATACATTTTCAGCTGAAAATTTTTTGAACATTCTGTTAAAGAATGATTTTTTTAAAAGACTTGTGAATAGAATTCTTTGATTTTCAATCTTATTTTTTTCTGGTATAGACTAAATAAGTAGAAACATAATGTTGTTGTTGTTTTTTATTTCTTTTATCAATATTTATTTAATCTGTTTGATTTAAAACATTTTATGAATTGTATAATTTATGGATATTTTATGAATTGTATAATTTATGGAATCCAGAAAAGCTTTAACTACTTGTTTTGCATTTCACCAATTTGATATTTTTATGAAATATATTAAACATTAAATTTTAAAGAATTTAACTGTCATTTGATTGAATCTTTAATGCATTGATTTTAATACATTTTCTCCATTTGCTTTATTTGTTTTTAATGTACTAAAATTGTTGTAACTGCAACATTTGTCAAGAATTTAAATTTCTTGGTAAAATATTTCTCCTGGTATTGCTTTTCATTTCATTGAAAATTGTCTTCTGGTCCTCTTTAGAAGTAAAGAGGATTTTGCAAGATACTGCATTTTAATTTCTGTGTTTGTAATTTTCTTAATTTCTTTAAGATAGTCTGTTTTCTGACCTTATCCTCTCAAAAGTTGCCCCCCCTACTTATTTACAATCAGTGTTTCTTCTGCTGATAATTCCTTGTAAATTTATTAAATTTATCTAGTTTTAAATATACAGTTTAATATAAAATTTTTATAATAATGGAATAATTGCTTTGTAACTTTAAAAAATCCAAACTAGCATGTATTTTTGCTTCAATAAAAATTTATGAATTCTTTTCTTTCTTTCTTTCTTTTTTTTTTTTTTTTTTTGAATCTGTTTTAAAAATATTTTTAGCTAATTCATTTGATGTTGGAATTAGCAGATTAACTGAAAATCATTGAATTAATATAATTCATTGATTTTTTAAAAAGCTGAAGGTTTTAATACATAATTACCTAATACTTTTATAAAAGGGCGAATTTTAAATTGGAATTCCTATTTATTTCTTTTATAATTATGTAAAAAACCTAAATCTTCACAGTGTTGTCTAAAAATCAAGTTCTATTTTGATTTAATGTAATATTAAAAAGGCAAGGAATGATCCTTTTGTGAGATTATAATGCAAGATTCATATTTCTCAGCTTAAATTGAAATGTGATTCATAAAATTTTGTTTTCAACATTTTCTAACTAATATGCATTCAGCAGTTCACTAAGCATGTTAAAATGTAAACAATATTTTTGTATTAACTGCTCTCTATAGGTGAACCTTTGGCTTAACCACAAGTCATTGGTCAAAAATAATCCATAAAGCTACATAACATGCATTGATATTTTTTTAAAAAATTATTATTGCATATTTCAATAAACATTTTTTTGTGTGAGGGAAGGAGGATATATTAATCAATGGTATATAGATAATATACATGTGTCATTTGTACTTTAATATTGTATGTGTTCAAGTTTAAACACATTTGAGAAAATTCTTTGAACTATATGATTTTTTAAAGTTTCATTTGCATTTAATCTGACAAACTATATTGTGTAATGTGTATTTTACATCATACCTAGGTAACTGTAATATTTGTTATATGTTTCTCATTAATGGCTATAATTTATAAAGTTTAAATAGAAATATAAAGTGGAAGCCAAAGGTTGAAAGTTTTGCTATTTTCATAAGTTCTGCTGGATGTATTTAGTTTTTGATTTGGATATTGATAATTGTACTTAAGTTGAAAGCTATGCTTTTTTTAAAAAAAGATTATCAATTGTAAATAAGAATACACAAGTCAAGAATGATCATATTTTTTTAATGTAAACTTGCAGTGGTGGTTCTTCAGTTTGGAATTGAACAAATTCTGCCAAAAAATTTTTAGCTAGAGAATATAATTTTTAAACAGCTTTTCTTCTAAATAGTTAAAAATCATTGTTTATAAAACCTTTTTAGATAAGTGACTTCTGATAAAAGAAAGCAAATGCATATTAAAGTAAATTAGTTTCTATTGAAATAATACAACAGAGTGAAATCATGATAATATAAAATGAGAAACAAGCCAAAGAGAGTAAATCAAACCTTGCAAAATGATAATTACAGTTTCATTTCTTACAAACTCCAGTTTACCCAACCACTTCTGCAAATGAGAAGAATTTCATTTCCGCTTTCATGAGCTTTGGATGAGGATTGAATCTTGATGTCTTCTAAGGCTGGTCATAGTGCAAACATAGTAGGTATATCTCCTACACATTGATTCATTTTCTGTATTCTTTCTTCGCTTTTATAATTTTTATTTCCGTTGAATTCTGAATGTGAAAAAAATATTCAAAAAGAGTATAAAAACAGGCTTTTGAAATAATTTCACGGAATGTTACAGTCCTAATTGAAAATCCACCACTGTGTAAGAATTTGAAATTCTCAGGATATTTCTGCCTCATATTTTGCTGCATTGTTTTGTGTTAAAACCAATGTGTAATCATCTAAAATATTATTAAATTGGAAAATAATGTCATTACATTTTTAGGTGATATATATAATCAAGATCACAAGTAACTTAATAATTGTTCCTGGTTATTTAAATTTCCAGTAATTCGTAAGGATTTTTTTCAGTTATTTGCCAAAGATGATTTTTTTTTTATACTCGATTATTTAAAAAATTTTATCCTTTAAAAGATTTCCCTGTTTAGCTACAGTAGCTGCTTAGTTTCTAATTTATGCAAAGTGATATTTAACACCAAAGACGCTAGTCACCATTGAAAATGGATTGTGCTTGTAGAAATGCTATTTGAAATTCTGAAATTAATGTTTAAAATAAAATTTATTACCTGGATTTTTTTTCTTATTATAAAAAATGTGAAATTTTCTTCTTTAGTATGCACTTAGTCATTTTTCCTTACTGTATGTTATTATTCATGTGCCGCTTTTTATTCTATTAATTAAATATAAATTTCTTGAAATTTCTAATTTTGCTATGAATTTTTACTTCATAAATTATTTTTCATCTTTTATACTTCTTAAGTATTTTATTCTATTTCTTGAATTTTTCATAAAATGTTTTTAATTTGAAACTCTTTAATATATTGGATGGCTTTTATTTTTTTCACAAAGGATATCCAGAAAGTAAATTGTTTTCACTTGCAGTGTGTACATATGCTCAGCTGATTGTGGCTTATTTTTAGGGATTAGAGCAATGCATAAAAATTTCTATGCGTTTTTATATACAATGTATAAAATTTTCAATGCTTACATCTGAAATATAGTTGTTCGTGTTTATAGAATTAAAAAAAATATTTTTGAAATTAAAAAGCCTTGCAAAAATGTACTATCTAAGTGATGACAAGATTCGCTAAATCCTTAAAAGTTATTAGGGTTTTTTTTCTCTCTCTCTCTCTCTCCTCCTTCTTCTTCTGTACTCGGGGCCTAGAGAAGTACTTAATTTTTCATTGGATCCTTTAAAGATTGATGAAATGTGCATTCCTTTTATGGAATTGAAGAGAAAAACCAGTTTATGATTTGGTTGTACCTTGAAAATTCCGGCAGAAGTAGTCTCTCCAAAATTTATTCGTATACTGTCAAGTAAAAAAACTTATTTTACTCCCTCCCCCCACATAAAAATTGTAGATCTTGGGCAAGGCTATGAACGTCTAGATTGTTCGTTTTTCAAGTCCCGTATATGAACGGTTTTAATTCCATAATGCAGCGAATAAAGCCGTGCGTGTATTTTAGACGATCTACCCCCCCCCCCGAAAAGTTGAAATTAAAATTTGATGAGGGCCTTCAATTTTAGTAATCTCGCATATCAAATTTTATTTATCAAAGATTTTGCATTTTTTGAGTTGCTTTAATATGCTTACGAGTTTACAAATTGACAAACGGCCAACCCATAGACAAATTTGGCTTAAAATTAGGGATGGATTCTTGGTTTATATGTTCAATTTGTGTACCAAATTCTTTTTACTTCTCAATACATTTTAGTTATCGTGTCTCCTGATCTCAAGCAGACTACCAGACATATTTTCCGTGATTGGAGTTTTTTGAAATTTTTTTTCGAATTCCGATTTATTTCATCCCTGGAGGTATAATTTATGTGCTAGCGAGAAGCGACGATGGAACTGATACCCATTAATAAGCGATAGAAGAACAGTGGAGCGTAAAAGAGATCCGAGTGATTTTATACTGTGATATTCTGATAGGCATTTCTCTACACGTGTCGATTTAGGTAAAAGAATTTAGGCGTCTTTTAAAAGAATTTTATTATCTTGACAGATTTTTATCCCGTCACTTAGAGCGTATGGAAGTGTTGATTAAAAAGTAGTTTTACGGAGCTCTTGAGGCATTAATAAAGATAAAAGGAGGTGGCATTGTATCTGGAAACAAGATAACTTTTTAAGAATTAAGTTAATATGGGTTAAATTAAGATGAAATTTTGGAAATTGATTAGTATTTAATTTAGATTTAAAAAATATCATTTCATTATATAATATATATAATAATCTGATTTGTGAATGACAATTATATTATCAGATAAAACTAAAAAAAAATTTTACCTGTACTTTTTAAGGTCTGCGATGTTAAGATTCCTCAAAATCTGGAATTCGAATTTTCTGATAATTACTGTAGTTTCTCATTATATTTTTAATATACGAGGTCATAAAAAACTGTCAGTATTATTGTGTTGTAAGTCACCAAACTTTTCTTTGTACTTCGGAAAAAAGCGGAGTGTGAAGGAAGGGAAATCCCCACCCCAACAGAGAAAGGATCGCGACCAAACTAGCAGCTGGACATATTAGTATTCCGTTCATTTTCACAGCATTGACGCAAAACTGAAAATAACTGTCATTATTCAGTACTTTTTACAAATATATCGGCAATATTGTTAACATATCAGGTGAATTTTGTTCTTTTTATCAATGAGATTACGTTAAATCAAGTCGGTGTATATTGGCATCAGTCATACAACTTATTTCGCGTATTTTAAATGACAATTTAAAATTTACTTTCTGGAACGCTTCGTACTTTCAGGGATACTTTTTGTTGGAGCTTAATATGTTTTTTTTAGCATTGTCAGCAGTATCTCTTGCTCATATTTATAGAAGCTGAAATTTTTGTTCATTTTCAGCCTGTTATAATTTATTTATCAATGTTACACGTTGATGTTGCTGATGTTTATTGTAAATCGTATTTTCCTGCACTGGTTGTGACAAGCTATTGTTCTAAAGTGCTGCTAATTTAAATAAAGCTATTTGTCAAGGATTTGTATTTGTTTTGAGTCGAACAGTGTTCTCTTGGTTATTGCTCTAACTAAATTTACATTCAAAGAGGAAAATAAAACGATGTGCTGTACTTTTTAAATAACACAAACGACTTTTAGTTGTCTTTATGCATTAATTTAATTGAAAATAAATTCATCAAATAAGTGGTGAATATATTGTGCACATGATTAAAATTTAAAAATTACGGCAATATTAAGACACGCCATCCACGAAAAAGAATCCTTTTTATAATTCTTAAATAAATAGTTGTTGAATTATCATTTATTAATAGTATTAAATTTGTTGTTTTCGTTGTCTAATTCATACTTTTGTTAGAGTAATTATTGAATATTAAATTTTCGAGAAATTTTACTTTCAACTATGCTATTAATTAAAATTAAATACAGAATTTAGATTTAGAGTTTTGAATCCGTTTTATAATTAACCCTTTAACTACTGAATTATTTTGCCATCAATTTTTCAACTTCATTTTTTCACCAGTAAAGTTTCCTTGCGGAATAATCCCAGAGAACTCAAGAGAAAAATTTTAATGAATATAAATATCTTAATTTCATTATTAATTAAATATATTTCATTCCTACTTTTAGCTTATATTAACTTATTGCTATTTGGTTACATTCTCCGTGTTTTTAGAATACCACTAGCAAAAATAGTCATATTCCGAAAATATAATCCAGATTTAAGTTGTACTTATAAACAACTTCAGTAGAAAAAGGGTTAAATAAACAAAAGCTCGATATATCAAAATTAGTTACAAGGAAACAATTTGTCAATTATTTGTTGTAATCCTTATTAATAAATCTTGATATTTATTGGCGGTTATCATTACCAACTATTTATTACAATAATTAAATTTCATTAAGTATATTCAGTTAAGAATAAAAAACTGAGTTTAAATATTTTATTCTTTGATTATAAATACTCTATTTAGGATGAATTGATTTTTAATTTGATTTTTTTCTTTGTGATACTTATATATATTTTTTACTTTTATAAATGTCGCACAATTTTAAAAGCTTGAGAACCGCTGTATTATAGAGTAGAAGTACTCTGATATTAATTTGCGCAATTATAGCATCGCGTATGTAGCGTGAAGAGGATTGAAAACAAAAGTGTGAAATTTTATTTTGTATCAGCCAAATCACTGTTGTAAGATTTCATTCTCACACTTTTTTTTTATGTTCGACGAAATGATGAAAGGGAACGTAATAATACATCCGATTTATGAGTTTTTATCTCGCATAACGCATGGATGACTTCAGTAATTGTACAACTCGCACCAAATTTAATTTTAAAGCTGACAATGTGAAGTAGGGGGATTTCGATGTAAGTTTATTTAAAGAATCCTTTCAAAAAATATTTTTAATTTTTTCAAAAAAAAAAAAAAAAAAACATCAGATTGAACATTATAAGTTGAATCAAAATTTATTGAGTGAAAAAAAATATATAAAGATTCTGTCCTCTGTCAAAGATAATTGAATTATAATTAGTTTTGCTGCAAGATAAGGTCCTCTCTGTTATTAGTTAAATGGTGCTTTAAACAAAATTCACATTAAATTTTCCAGGGATCGTAGGCTTTGCACGATTTATTCGCTTCGTTTTTCCTCGCACCTCTAAATCCACATAGTTTTTTTTTGTATCGATTTCATTTAATACTAATGAAAAAGTAATATACATTAAAATAACAAAATACTGTATACTTCCAAGGGGCTAGTTTTAATACTTTACTTATTAGAGAATTGAATTTTTTAAAACAAAATAGTAAGAAAACATTTTAAAGGTATTTGTATTTATTATTAATTATGTTATTTTTAAAGCTTGAATATAGAAGTTACCATGGTACTTCAAAGTCAATTGAGCAATCGCGAAAAAAAAATCCATTTTGAAAACATGAAAAAAAAAACTTATAAATAATATTTTAAATTTGATTATGTTTAAGTAAATGACAATAATAATTAAAATATGAAAGCATAAAAGTAGATAAATTGAAGATGCTTCGAAATATCCAAGATATCTACATATAGTCTATTTAATAACCCACCCCTAATTTTGAGATGAAATGCAATGGGACCCGAACACTATGCCACAGTGTAGCACAAAGTAACCTCGCGTGTGTAGTGATTTCATATGAATCAACACTTAGATTTTGAATTGAAAAAAAAAAAAAAACTAAATGTCCTAAAGACCGCCATTATGATTTTTTTAAATAATCATAGTGGTAGTTTTTAGTTATTTGATCGATATGCAATTTAACAATGCATTTGTTTTACAAACAGTTGTTTGTAATCTAAGAGTTCCCTATATACTAGAAAGCTGCATTTTTTTCTAGTGCCTGAGGTTTAAAAATGTGTGATCTTAAAAAAATAATAAACGTACTCAAGTGAAGTAATGCGTTTCATTTACAGACATTTAAGACTGACGATTAAATGCTTTCGAAAACAACTATATTCTTCATCAAATACAGAGATAATAGCAATCTTCTGTTTTTATTCGCTTTTATGCATATATTTTTTCTGTTTTCACAACGAAAGAATTATAAACAAAACCAGGCAAGTATTTAATTTCTTTTCTAAATTTTAGCAAACCCGTTGAAATGATCAGCTCGCAAATAAACGTATTTTTATATTTATTAACCGTATGCCACTGACGATAGTATTTGATAATAATTGAAGGATGACATTTTGTTAGGAGGTAGTTAATCGTCATCATGCGGTTAGTACAAAAATAGTAGAAAACCGAATATATATTTTGGACGCATTTTTCTTGATTGATTAAAATAAAAATTTGAGACAGAGCTACAATTATAGTCACAAAAGCACATACCAAATTTCATATATTTAGCTCATTGCGTTTTTCGAGTTTCCTCATTTACATATTTGTGAAAAGTGTGGAGAAACAAATATGGATATGATTCCAAATCTGATACACATCTTCTCTATAGATGTTAAATCTAGTGTCCTATCTAGCTTTTTCTTCTTTTTTTTATCATGTCAGAACA
Organism: Argiope argentata; assembly: GCA_026289955.1. NCBI lineage: Eukaryota > Metazoa > Arthropoda > Arachnida > Araneae > Araneidae > Argiope > Argiope argentata. Next base: position 2,239,035 of record JAOUZG010018166.1, on the reverse strand, counting down.
TGATTTTGTTTTTGGCGCCAACAAAAGTTTATTGGCGAAAAATAAAAGTTTTATCTCCGCTAGCATTTCAAAAAATCAGCTTTTAATAACGCGTTGCCATTGGACTCCGATTTAAAAAAATAAGTTAATGACTACAGCAAATAAAATTTAGAAAAATGACATTTTGAGCACTTAATTATATGAAATGAAATAAACAGGAAATGTCATATTGTTTTAAACAATCAATGCGAGACAAAGTTTTTCAGATCGTTTGCAATACTAAAGTGACTCATTCAATGAAACAATTAAAATGAATAAAAATATAATTTAACTTGCACGTAGTGCTCGGCCGTTCAAGAAATTATGTTCTGATATGATACATTGAAATATGCGCTGCAGATTTCGTTTTAATCTTTCATTTAGTTATTGTGTTCTTACATCCGGACAAACATTGCTTTGAATGGATGCCTTTCGGAATTTGACGGAAATCAATAGATTCGGAATAAAGATATATACACTGAGTAAAAAAAAGTAGGGCAGTCTTTATATATATATATATATATACACTGAAGTGACAAAAGTCATGGGATAGCAATATGCAAATATACAGATGGTAGTAGTATCGCAGCGAAAAAGTATAAATGCGCAGTTCGTTTTCCAGAGCTTTCATTTGTGTTCAAGTTATTCATGTGAACAGGATTTTCGTGATTTATGGTGGCACGACGAGAATTAACAGACTTTGAACGCGGAATGTTAGTTGGAGCTAGATGCATGGGTCATTCCATTGCGGATATCGTTAGTGAATTCAACATTCCGAGATCCACAGTATCAAGAGTGAGCCGAGAGTATGAAATTTCAGGCATCACATTCCATCATGGACAGCACATTGTGCGACCACCTGCACTTAACGACCGAGACCGCCGATGTCTGTGTAGAATGGTCAATGTTAATAAACACGCAAAACTTCGTCAAATAACAGCAGGAATCAATGTGGGACGTGTCCGATAGGACTGTGCGGCGAAATTTGTCTTCCTTGGGCTATGACAGCAGAAGACCGACTCGAGTGCCTTTACTGACAGCACGGCATCGCCTGCAGCGACTCTCCTGGGCTCGTGAGCAAAAACTGTCAGCAAGATATTGTTCAAGCTGGTGGTGGTTGCATAATGGTGTGGGCTGTTTTTACATGGCATGGACTCGGTCCTCTGGTGCAACTGAACCGATCATTGACTGGAAATGGTTATGTTCAGCTGCTTGCAGATCACTTGCAGCCATTCCTGGACTTCACGTACCCACACAACGATAGGATTTTTATGGATGACAATGCGCCATGTCACCGGGCCAGAACTGTTCGCGATTGGTTTGAAGAACATTCCGGACAATTCCAGCGCATGATCTGGCCCCCTAGATCGCCCGATATGAATCCCATCGAGCATTTATGGGACATCATCGAAAGGTCCATTCGTGCCCAAACTCCTGCACCATCCACACTTTCACAATTATAGACGTCTATACAGACCGCATGGCTCAATATTCCTGCAGAGGACTTCCAAAGACTTGTGGACTCCATGACACGTCGAGTTGTTGCACTTTGCCGGGCGAAAGGAGGACCGACACGATATTAACAGTCATCCCATCATATATATATATATATAAGAATATATATTCTTATGTAGATTTTATTCATTTTCTTGTAAAAATGAAATAGCTACCACTGTTTATTAGAAAGATGAGAATATATGATTTATAGTATGTAAAAAAAGTAGAAAGATACCTGCTATATTTTTTTTTGGTGGAATGTGCACGATTAGAAGAATAAGTATATACTTTTTTAAAACCGTTTTTCCACAGGAAAACGCATATTTAAAGAATTTACTGATGCTTTAATTTCAGAATACCTAGAGGGATAGACCCTTAAATAACTTTCACAAGGGCCCTGTTGCGCATAAAAATGAAAATGAAGGTATCAGTGACATCGCTCGTATGTTGCATGTCAGCCTGATACAGTTTCTAACTTTATTAAAAATCCAAAAAGAATAAGAAAAGAGATCGGCAAACCTAAAAAGTTAACGCCTCGTGATGAAAGAAATCTTGCTTGTGAGCTCAGAAAGAGTACTGGAAGTGTTGCAAAAGCTCGAAATTAAGCAGGACTCGTTCATGTGTAAATACAAATAGGATACAACTACATCTAAAAGTCCAAAGGATTCGTTTTCAAAAAACGGAGATATCCAAAGTGGAAAGAAATACATATTAATTATCATTTCTTTTGGGCTAAGGAACAAATGCCATGAATCACAAAATGATAATTTCGGATGAAAAATATTTTTAAATGAGCCAATCAATACTTCTGGTATTGTCTGAAGAATGCAAACAATATTATTCAACTAGACAAATGGGATGTGGAAGTTAGATTTTCTGGATAGTTGTTGGTTATGGAGAAAGAACAAGCTTAGTCTTTCTCAACGGTTGGCAGAAGGGTACAAACTACATTAATGTTCTGATTTTCTTCCTAATTCTCCGAATTAGATGGAAAACAGCGGATCTTTCGACAAGATGGAGCCTCAATCCATGCAGACAATCGTTAAATATTGTTTCGCTGCAAATAATGTGTAAGTTTCACCGTGGCCAGCTAAAAGCCTCGATCTGAATGTAGTAGAAAATATCTGGGCAGTGCTTGTTCGTCGAGTATACTTTGATGGGAAGCCGTTTGAATTGTTCTCTGAACTTCAAAGTAGCATTAAATGTCTCATGGGGTAATTTTTGTAAAACAGAAACCCAATCTTTGTATGATTCATTTCCAAACAAAATATTCAAAGTCATAAACGTTAATGGAAAGAGTAATCTTTATTGAAACGACATATATGTTGCTCTTTTTATAATTATCCTTCTACTTTTTGTTTCACAGTTTTAAATAAAAGAAGCAATTTTTGTTGTCATTTATGATTTATTTTTTAATATGGTAATGATACTAATATTTATCCGGTAAATGATCTAAAAATGATTATTATAAAAATAATTTGAATAAAAATAAAAATTTTCTTTTTTAAAATCTAGTGTCGTACTTTTTTATCCAGTGTATATCAAATTTCGCCTTTCTAGTTCAAAGCATTTTTTTAGTCATCGTTTTCATAGACAAACAGATGTAATTGCAAAAATGTGCTTCGTAAACTTTGTTAAGTCTGAAGCATGGAGATTCGTATACGTATACGTACATATATACACCTTGTATACGAGAAAGAAAAGACAGAAAATAAAATTCTGAAATACCAGGAAATAAATGAATCGTCTTAATGAAGGATGTTTCAATAAATTATATCATTTTTTTTTAAAAAAATTTACAAATAACGAAAAAAATAAAAGCCAAAATGCATCGGGATCCCACCGTTACAAAACAATCCTTATCAAAGCGCAGTGATTGTTGGCTGTTTTTCTGTTTTCTATTAATATCATCGGCCATTTGATCAATCAGAATGAAAGCGGCATTCTGCTTATTTTTCAAAGAACCCTTTACTTTTCTTAAAGCGCCTCTGTTAACAGATGTATACTTCAGCTATTCCTAAGAAAAAAAAGTTTTATTTATTTATTTAATCATATTAATTTTTTTCCTCTGTATTATTCATTCATTTAGCTGCATATTTCATTTCGCATCTAATGAAAGTTACGTTTCCAAAACTTTCTTTTGATTCATAGATTTAGTAGAATAATTAGAGGGATTGTGCTCCCTTCGGCGTTCTTGTATACTTCTTCTGGTGAAATAGTAGATGCGGCTCGTCATTGGTTGTTCATGCCATACAGCACAATGATGAACTAGCTGTACCTGTCTTGCGACTCAAGTTGCTGCTAAATGTAATAAAAATTGTCTCAAATTTCCTAGTATACTGAATTCGAAAGCACTTTTATTATTTATTTTGATATCAAGATCACTATCATGATTGTGTATTAGATGTCTTACTTACAACTAAATTGTTGTTAGTCAGTGAATTTCATTCTTATAAAACACTAACAGTACCCGCACGGCGTTGCTGTGGCTTAGCATCCAAGAAGAAAAATTAGCTCTAAACTTAAGTCTAGCCTCCACCCGATATGACATGGGTATGTTATGCAACATCAAACAAACAAAAAATGTTTAGAAATTATCAAAAATAGCTACTGAACCATTTCTAGTAGCACATATTCATAAGTATTTAGACTGTTAAAAAGGCAAAAATATGATACGCCCGTAGACGGAACACATAAGATCATTTCGCTCCTCAGGAGTTTCATCCTCCGCAATTCTGTTGCAGTGCGATTTAAAGAAAGACGGTTATTTCTCTCATCAAAAGACTCTCCTTCCCAAAGTGTGGACATAATATCTCTGATATTCACTAAACGAACGTTTCTTTTCTTTTCCGGTTAAGGTTAAATTTCCTTCTTTTGAGCATAAAGAGTTGTAAACCGCTGTTTTCAAGAAGACGAAAAACTCGCTTAGCGACTAAGTGATTTTAGTGAATGCTCTGGAGTCATAGACACCTGATCAGAAGAAAGGAATAATGTGCCTAAAAAACAATTACAGGTGGGCCTGACGAAAACTAGGAGCTAATCCGAAATCATTCGAGGTTTTGGAAGAAGGGTTGAAAAGGAATTTACGAATTCCAGTTATATCAATTAAAATTATATATATATATATATATATATATATATATATATATATATATATATATATATATATATATATATATAAAGAAAATTTTAATTAACAATATTCAAAAATTATAAAATCTTTAATATATTGTTATTTTAAATTATATTGTTATTTTAAATAAATCTTTAATATATTGTTATTTTAAATTAATATATTGTTTCTTTAAATAAAAATAAATGGTAAGTAAATAAAGCAAAATTAGGTGTGAATTATTCAGCTTAGAAACAAATTCAAATTGTGTTATGGAGAAAACTGTTCAAAATATAAGAATAATAATAAAAAAACATTAATATTTTTTTTCAAAAAAGAATCGATTTTATAACGTAGTCTTCCATCTTATGTCATGGCACATTGAAGAGAGTCGCGTATATCCAATTCATGATACTCCCCCGATCTATATCAAATTCACGATTTCATGAATTTGATATAGATCAAGGGCCACGGTGACCTAATAATGAGGTCCCGACTTGTGAAGAGTAGGATTTCTGGTTTGAGATCCGATTCTACCGAAGAATCCTCGTGTATGGGGTCTGTTGCTCGTTAAATTCGTCAGAGCCAAACGTCCTCCCGTTAGTGTGGAGAGGAGGTTGTCAGCTCAGATATCGTCCTCTTAATCTGACCGCGATTCAAAATTACGAGGTCCGTCCCAAAATAGCCTTAGTATTGCTTTACAACGAGATGCTAATATAACTAAACTAAACTAAATATAGATCGGCAATTTTGATGTGAAAACCTCCGCTGTTGGCGGATTGCTAATTAGCCAGCTACTTTCCGAGAGTCATAAGTAGGAATATATATATATATATATATATATATATATATATATATATATATATATATATATATGAATTTTTGAATATTACGATAAAATTAACGCTTAGTCAAGTGTATTTAGTGAATTTCCAGTATCATTATTTTCTGTTAGTTAATAAAATATTTATAAGCCCAAACATTTCTTTCAATAATATTCAGTTTCAGTTTGGCAGTAAATAAAACAAATGCGTATTTGCAAAATCAATAAAATAAAAATAAATCATTAACATGTTAAAATAGCAATAAAATGTATTTAAAAAATTGATAACATTTTTTTTAAAGGAGGGGAGCGGTCTCATAATATCCACTACCCAAGGCCGCGATTATTTAAATATATCCTCACACTCATAAAATCCTTATAATCTCATAAATATCCTTATGAATAAGCAGAAAGGGATCATTTAGACGGATTTAATTCGAAATCCGGTGAACATGTACTATTTGGGTAGTGAAACTAAGTAATAAATTTTATGTATCTGGCCTTTTAAGATATCGTTTTCAAAGACAAGAGACAATTTCAAAAATGTCTCACCCCCTCCCGAACTGTGGAATGTCCCAAACAACATTTAGAATAAAAATTCGAGGTTGAATTTTTCGACTTAATAAATTTTGTATGCAAAAAGTAAATGAAAAAAAAAAGCATTAATACTATAATATGAGATTATATCATTTTTATTTTCTCTGTACGCAGTATAGGAAAAGTATCGTAATTGCCAAAAAAGAGTAGAACTCGAAATTTCGACAAATCTCCACTTTTAAAACTACTCGAGTTCGAAAAACTCATTTTCGGCATAATGATCTGTGGACATTATAATTCGAAATCGCTTTGAGCAAGACGGATGAATTGGTAAATGGACTTAGATCAAATTAGTAGATTTATATCAAGTTTTGAATTAAATCCATTCTAAAGAAGTCTTTCTTTCTTGCTGTTACAAACAAACTCGATGACTACAAAACGTGAAGAGGTAGATAGATCAAGTAGGGTATGCAGATTTAACATTTAAAATGTACATTTTCATGAAATTTAGAATGATATCTGTGAAAGGGGTGACCGTCTGTCGGACGCCACTTTTTCATGTATGTAAACTCAATGACAAAAATCAATGAAATTCGATATCTAATCTTGCAACTGTAACTGCAGTTCCGTATCAATTTTTGTCCCGGTCTGTAAAAGGGAATCCAAGATGGATGGATTCGACCTTGCGACAAATTCAGTAAAAATGCAAGATTTAATCAAAAGAACTATATTTCATAACTATTTTTCTCCTATGCCATGCAAGACATTCGCGGCTTTACCAAAAGTCCATAATTTTGTGCATGAATTGGGAAAAAAAACCTTTATTGAAAAATATACGAGAAAATATCGAAGAGACCACTCCCGCTGATTGTCTGTGAACACGATAACTTGAAAAATGCTTTAAGCTAGAGGTGTGAAATTTGGTAAATAAACATCAAGCCGAAATTATGAATTTCTATCAAATTATGAACCAAAGCCTTCAAGGGAAGTTTATACAAGCAAACGCGTAACTACAAAACACCAAGAACTAGCTTCACAAAATTGGATACATAATAGTCCCAGCATCTAAACTGCAAACATGTATCATATTTTGAACAAAATCCGCCACTGAGGCTTACCGTATGTCCGTCTACATTTAAGCATGCATGCAAACGCAACAATTCAAAAACGTAAAGACTTGTTTGAAATTTGGTATGTAGTCATAAAATCGATTGTGTCGATGTCACATTTTGGTTAGAATCGGTCGGAATAAAAGTGTTCAAAATACACTTCGATTTCCAGATATTTATATGCTAATAACGCTACAGTAATTAATCGCCAAAGATTGTACACTAGATTCAATGAAAAGGAGCCCTATAATTCGTTACGATTATTCGCTAATACCATGCAAGAGATTCGCGAATATACCCAAGGTCGATTTTATGAAGAGGAAGGGGAATAACACATTTATGTGAGAATTAGGATAGGTAATTCCAATTAGTTTCCTCCTAAAGACGCAATGGATTTCAAAAATAAAGTGGCAAAGCATATTTGACGTTTATCACGTGATTGGTCTACTTTTAATTCTGGAAATCATTGTTGCTTGCGGGAAAAAAAGCCTTGTGACCCCATAAACAGCGTCAGACAATATACAGTTTGATGATAACGACGTTGATGTAAGCTCATGGTTATGAATCATACGAATCTACTGCCATGATTTTCATGTATACTATTGAAATTTGTTATTTTTCAACGTTTGCTAATTCTGAAAATTGTAGCGTAGAGCCTCGGCTCTTCTAAAAAGAAAAAAACTGGAATGGTGATGAACTACTTTATAAGGAAGCATAAATTCTGCTGTAGAATTCTCAACTTTCCTTACGTGTCTGCATGTCATTTTATTGTTTTGATTGTCAGTTGACTCGCGATTCAACCTTTCCATTTAACTGCCGAGTGTAACCTGTTTCTTCCAGATTTAACTTGCGCAGAGAGTCAAGAATGCGTTATCGGTCAGCTGTAGGATATTTAAACGAATCTCTTCTTAAAAAGATTACTTATTATTTACTTTTTGATATTATAAGAATCAATTAAAAATTATAATTATGTTTTTTTTCCTAACAAACACACACACGTGTGTGTGTGTGTAAGAGAACACTTTCGAATTTTAAACTTCGCTTTTATTCCATTCCAGGAGGCATAATTTAAGTACAAGCAGTGGCGACGAGCGCATTAACATAGAATGTTACAAGAGCGAAAAGCCAATTAAATATTTATCCCCATAATTATATCGATTAGTTTACTGTGAGATTTTCATAGGGATTTCTTTACATGTGTCGATTTAGGTAAGGAGATTATAGGGATCTTTTGAAAAGAATTCGTTTAAGTTGACGATTTTTGATCTCTTCATTCGGAGTATGTGAAAGTGCAGATTTAAGCATTTTTAAAGCTCGTGTTGATAAAAAAATAAGTAAAAAAGATGGAATTCAATCAGGAAATAAGAGAATATTTTAGATTGAAATTAATATGAGTAGATTTAAGAAAGAAGTTTGTAAATTAATTAAGATTAAATTAAATTTTAAAATATTCTATAAATATATAAAATATTTTTAAATATTTACGTTTCATTGCATTTCGATATTATTTCCTACTTTTCTTCTGCAGTACACAACTCTGTTCTTTATCATGTAAAAGGAATATTTCGAAACCCAAATAATTTAATTTCTTTTTTGTGATGAAGTTTCAGGTAGCAACTGCAAAGACACACAGATAGCAAATAAACGACCTGAAGTGCTTTCATCGATTAATTTACCATATACATGAGAAGGAGAAGGTTTGGATCCAATTTCTGCTTAATTTAGGTGGGTGATTACGTTGGAAAATCGATATTTTGCGAAAATATAATTTTTTAAACTTATCGCATGCAATGGCGACTTGTGCATCGAATTACTAATTTTTTTTTAAATTTTAAAACTGCAAATAAGAGAAAGAATTAAGTAATTTAAAATTAATTAAAAAATTCACTTGATCACATTTTATTTTAAATGCCATTGCATTAGTATAAAAAGGAAAATAATAATAAAATAATAATGTGTAATCTAATTAGTTAAATAAAATTGTAGGTTAAGAGATTAATATTCTTAAAGTTTATTTACTTATGTTTTAATATCATTTTACTTCTTTGAATGCTATTTTCCATTATTCTGATCTTTGATAATATTTTCTTACAAAAAATCTCATAAACTGAAATCCAACCTAATTTTTTTAGTTCAAATTTGGCATAATAATTGCATGTTGTGTAGGCCCTGAACTTGAGAATACGTCCTCTGCTAATTTAGAAATATTTTATAGTTGTTTTAATGTTTCATAATGCGAAATAAATTGAAAATTTCACGTTATTTATAACTTGACCCCAAATATTTAAAAATAAATCTTATTTTGTTGTTTAGAAAACTAGGAAATGTAATATCTGCGAAATTTAAGCAAATCATTTGATAAACTTCTAAACTAAACGATTTTTGCTTTACATAATTTTTTGGCCAAAAAAGTCCTTTTTTCCCACTAAATTTTTTTTTTGTCATTTAATTGGTACATTTTAGCTTCATAGATATTTTTATTCTATCTTTTTATGCTAAAATTTATAATATCAATATTTTAAAGGTTTATCAAAAACTTCATTTCGAATGTAGTCATATACCTTTATTCATTTGTTTTATTTTCAAAGGGAATAAGATATAGGATGATATAGTTTCTGCACATTATTGTTTAAAATGCGCAATAAATTATTTCCATTTAAGAAACAAACACCATTTTTCCAATCTATGCTTAGAGACAATAATTATGATCGTTATAAACTCCTTTTTAGACTACGTTTATTGTTTACCATAATAATTTGTCAGCTGAAAATGTAAAACGTATCTCAATCCTCTTACTCCGAAAAAATATCTCTAAAATATATTTATATTTTTTTAGGAAAATGATTTATTTATATATGAAATGAAATAAGCACATAATTGAATTATTTATATAAAGTCCATCAAATGTTAAAATGAAATGATGGAAGTGGAGGAACAAAATAAAACTAAGAACAAATCTTTATCTTCTTTATCTTTATCTTTATCTTTACTTATATTAAAGCACAATGTGTGTGTGTGTTGGCGATGTACAGGCCAGACAGTTCGACCTACAGCTACCAAATTTGGTATATGTATACCTTGGGTGCCAGGAACGTGCACCTCGGAGCCCTTTTTTGAATTTCTAATTAAAATTTTAATTAATTAAAAAATAAACCACATTTTAACGTTTTTTCGCTATAACTTCCGAAAATATTACAGCACAAAATTGATTTTTGCATCAAGTTAAAGCGCAAAAAATTAGCTTTACAATGATACTAATGTTTTGACCTACGAATTAAAACTATTTTTAATGAATTTTTAAACATTTAATTTAATCGTTTTTTTTTTTCAACAATTTATTTCGCAAAAAAAAAAAAAATTATCTTCTCGAGGATATCAAAAAAAGAATCAGCTTTTAATAAAATGTTGCCATCACATTTTCAGAATTTCTGATTTTAAAAAAAAGCTAATTACTACCAAAATTAAAACAGAAAAATACAATTTTCATCGCGTGATTATATGAAATGAATTAAATAGGAAATGTGATATTTTTTAAACAATAAATGCAAGTGAAAATCGTTTGCAGTATCAAATTTAGTAATTCAATTAAAGAATTAAAATAAATAAAAATACAAAATAAAAATATATTACAAAACTGCGACAGTTAAAACTGAAAAAGAATTTTTAGAAAAGCACCAAACGATAATCTTCTGAGAGCGAGATTAATTATTTAAAAGCAAGAATTCTTAAACGAACTTTTAAAATGACGTCATTTCAAAGAAACGAAGAACAAAAAGCAATGTGAAGAAGATAATTTGTGCAAATCAAAGAATTCACCTTCGTGATTGAAATTTTTCTCCGCATTTTAATGAATGATGCGAAATAAAAACGCATCTTCTTCCTAACAAGCATACGTAATAATTAACAATGCAAAATTTGTAAAAGCATATAAAACTATTTTTACCCGCATATTTCAGAGACATCAAAACTTTCTACCAAAAAAATATCGTGTTCTCTCACGAGAAAAAATAACTCAAATATCATTCCAAATTAAACATATAAAAATGTCATTTTCGGCACGTGTCTGTATAAAATGAAATAAATATGAAACATGATAATTTTGGAAAATAAATGGATGGAAACGTTTTCTATGATATTTTACTATACATATATTACCAATCCAATTAAACAATTTTATTTAAGGCAAATATGGCTTAACATCTACAAGGCATCTTCTGTAATCGGAGCCCAACATCTAATTTCTTAATTTTTGGGGGAGAGATATAAATAATCTCTTAGCAATTGGTCCAAGTGAAATATATAATTATAGATTTAGGGAAAAAATGCTGAAGAATTAAATTTTTAAATACATCATCTGCTCTGTGAATCATATTTAACAAAATATTCTTGAGACAATAAGTCCTTAAATAATAATAAATTCTTGAGACAAAAGTCCTTAATTAAATAAGTCCTTAAATAAAATCCAATCAATTAAATCAATCAACAAAGCTGATCGATCTATGAAAATTTCAATATAACTATTACGGTAAAAACTGGCGATTTTAGATCACTTTATCAAGATCTCAAAGACGCCAATCAAGGTTACTCTAGAATAATTGGTCTAGATTATGATAATGATGATTGTTCTAAACTTGCAAGATTCAGAACTGAATAAATCAGCCAGACTTGAAGAAGATAGAAATGCTTATTTATTTATTTAGAAGTTGAAATATTAAGAATATTTTACAAATATGAATCTATAAGACCAAAGGAATTTAAACCATAATTTTTTGAAATATATTTATAAACCTAAAAAAAATATTATTGAGAGCATTTATATACATCTAAAAAAAATTAAAAACTGAAGGTTTCAATTAACTTGTGAAATTTTTGCTGAATAATTCTTTGAGATCTTATAAATTATAAAAAAAAATTATAATGTTTCAATTTTTGTATTGAACATAAAACTTCAGTGTCGACTATTTTGCTTTCAGTTCTTAGTTTTATTTAAACACATGCTTAGATTGAGTAAAGAGGTCTTTATATTAATTGAAGTTTCATCATTTTCAATTTAATTTAAAAGTGAATTTTACGTGCACTGATAGAAAATCAGAGAGAGATGCGGAGTTCAAAGATAGGACTGCTTAAGGCCTCTATAATAGTATAATTGGATTATATGAGTATCGAAATTTAAAGTTTAAAAATATTTAGCTGAAAAACTTATTATGAGACCAAGTTTTATAAAAAATGATTTAACCCTTTAGTCGGCATTAATATCGGCGAACCGACTGGTCGCCAAAGGCGGCTAGTTAGATAATAAAAAAAAGAATAAAAGAAAAGAACAGAATGAGAATACTATTTTGTTTGCACGCTCACTTCATTAGCTGGCGTAAATCTCGACCTGCATCCATTTTCAGCCTTCTGTTGTATATATGTCATTTTGTTATGCATAGTAATTTTATTTTTAATTATTTATTTTTTATATTCAGAGCTTGAATTTCTGCAGATTGAATGCTTCATTTACCATTCCATTTGAATGAATCGAAATTCGGTCAACATTAATTTTCATAGATTTCGATTTCAAATATTACTTATTAGCAAATATTGAGTTCGAAAAAATTTAAAAATATATAAGTTCTGACTGAAATTACGCAATTTTGAGGATTGAATCTGGAGCAACTCCCCTTTCTACACCACCCCAATGATTTAAAATTTCCTGAGACCCCAACTTTTAGATCTTCCCTTATTGTGCATGAGTAAGTCAAAATGATTATACGATTAATATGGAAGTGTTAAATTTTTTTACTATTTAATCGAATTGTTTAATAATTTTTTATTTAATGCATGAGATTTTCAATATCTGCTTTATTGCTAATAAGCTTAATTTATCTCTCATCGTGAAACTAAGGAACAAATACGGGAATTACATACAAGCATATTATCTTCCTATTGTAACTTGGAAATTATTGAATTATTGATTCTATAACTTTATCACTTTTCAAAAAAATTTCACCGTAATTTTAATTTTTATTTAGAAATAAGCATCTACATTGATATAATTAGCAGCATCTAGCATCTAAAAAGAACAGTTGTTTATCTAGTAAAATATAAATAACAATTACGCTATATTTGGCGTTTTATAAATTTAATGTTGGTGTGACATTTCATAAACTCCATCGAATAGTTATGCAAAAATAATGAATGATCTCAAAAATATACCTTTAAATATTCATAAAATTGTTTAATTTTATTGAATAATAATAATTTACCTTTAACTTAAGCGCGAAAATGTGAAGACGTTGTTTCAAATCATTGTTGTGATGGATCTAAGAAAAGCAGATTTGCAACAGCAGTAATAAGAGAATTCTCAAGCATTATTTAAATCGACGGCATTTTTCTGCCTGCACATTTTTAAAGGGGATAGTCTGCCGAGATTGCATTTTTATGTTTCCAAGAATAGATATTTAACACAAGGTTTGACCTCACTTTTAACAAAAAATATTAAAGCTATCGAGTATAAGTAAACTGTTTGCCAACTGATGAAGGTGCTGACATATGAAAATTTTGCTATAAGAGAGACTTTTCCACTACTCGCAGAGGAGAAATTGATCACGCATTATAATAATCCACGGTAATGCTATGAGAAGTTAAATTCTCCATTTTGAATTCTAATGTAACAAAGTTTATCTCTCGTGATTCATATTTTCTAATCCAAAAAGTTTTGGGATAATAATTTCTAAGAATTTGAACCCTTGCTCCTCACTGACAGAAATTAAAATCTATTAAGACCTTAATTTCAAATTCCTGACTTTTTCAAATACAAGGTTTTCAACGTTTAAAGGGGGGGGGATGCTTGCTTTCCACCCGATCTGCTCAGACAAAGAACCAAGTATAAGCCCCTTTGTTTAATGTCTTTAGTGATATTCCTGTACATTTTGAATGCCGAATGACATCCATCGGGGTATATCAAGGACATTAATGACAACATCTTTACGCTAGAGAGTGGTTGCTGTTATTTTAACCATAGTTATTTAAAGACGAACAACGTCAGCCAGTTGAGATCTTTGAGATGAGCAGTTAGTGGAGAAAAGTTTGAGTTGTGAATATCTCACGCGCGCGCGTGTGTGTGTTTGTGCGTGATTCAGTTTCATTCTAGGATGGTGACGATTTATTTCCAGCCGTTATGTTCTTTGTTACAATGTTTTTTTAAAGTTTTAATGTCTTTTGTTAGTTAATTAAAAAACATTTGTATTATTACGATATTCTTTACTGCATTAAATTATTTAAAATGTTGTTTAGTTTTTATTCAGAATTTTCCTTAATTTGTTCTTCTTCCGTGTTTTTTTTATTGCTGGAAAAATTCTACAGTACTATTGCTGATTTTAGTTTAATCTTGATTTGTTGCCATTAATTATTTATATCTGAAGCTTTTGTGAATTGCACACATTATTACGAGTGTTTCTGTCCCAATTTGAAGTTTGCTGAAGAAAGTATGGGCATTAAGTTATGCTAACAAATATTCCAAACGGTCCAGTAATAATAAGGCAGACAGCTTTTCAATAATAAAATAGGAAATTCAGAAAAAAGAGATTATACATTTTTTGTGGATAAATGTTTATAATTACTAATTTTTGATAATGTTCACAATAATAGCTTATCATTTTTACGCTCTGCCAGCTTTCAGCCTGCAAAAACTGCAGTGGATTTGTGGCTTCCTTGTTGTGACCACCTGTGGATCCTGAAACGCCACCCGAGACGTGGTCTCGTAGCTGTCGTATACTTTCTTCAGCAGTGGCAGATCGAGTTGCGGTTGGTGACCGGGAAAACTCTGCGCCACTCCTGTCAAACGATTAAAACAGAACATTTCAACTATATGGATACTTAAATATCAATAAATAATGAAGTAAAAAAATATTTAAAATTCTAATTGAGATTCGAATTTTTAATCTGAAGTATTTCTTGTATGATAATAGCTTATATTTGACTAATCATTTATCAAGTTACATCGAATTATGCCTTAAAAGTTACATCGAATTATGCAGTAACGATAATATGTGCACAAATATATAATTGCTTAATATCGTCAAAATGCGTGTGAGTATTTAACAGTTGATTGCCGTGTGACTCATCTGTGTGTCACATCTATTATCCAATTGCACCGAATCATCTACCTTGTTAGAAGTCTTCTTTTCCACTTTAGTTAAGAGAAAACAAAGAAGTCATGGAATAAGACAAATGATCCAAAAATCAAATGTTAATAGTGGCAGTGAAAGTATTAAAGCAGTCACTGAAGCAGTAAAAAATTTCTTGTATAATATATTAAAGAATATTTTGAAAAATTATTGAAACCAAGCAAAAAAATGTGTACAGAAATAAAATTGATATGAACGAACATTTTATTTTTGAATTTTAAAGCGGTATAAAAATAATTTTGTGCAATTATTAAATTATAGAAGGAAAATGTTCGAATTTCTAAAAATTGCTAATGAAATTTTTTAAAAATCTTTCCTAGAGAATATTCCATTGATTTTGAAGTAATTACCAAAATTAGTAATTCTACGTCCGACTTTCAGAATGTTTAAAATGATTTTTGTACTCTGTATATAGCATTAATTCCATAACGACTGTTTGGTTGCATTCGAGCCACCAGATCTTTTTCACTTACAATTGAAAAAATTTATTTTGAATATTTTTTCTGTTTGGAGAGAAAAGTTCATTAAATTATCATAGCGCTCGGGGGACTAATTAATTTAATGGAAGATTCTCATTTGGCTATTTATTATTGCATTTATTGAACTGATACGGAAATCCTTGCCTTTTTCACAAAGGAAAGTTCGACACTTAAAAACCGAAAGAAAATGAGACAAAGAATTGCATTTATAGATTATATATTTCGAATTTTGCTGTGAGAAATGTAATCCAGTTTAGGGATTTCGTCATTGATGATATTTTGGTAACATCCTAGTGTCAGGGGCTCAACACTTTCAACGCTCCCTACGAGATATTCCGTTTCTCAAATATTTCCATTTACAAGTTTCTTTGATTTCTTTTCAGAACAAATTTTAGCCCACAGAAACCTGTAATTGGAAGTATCTGAAAGACCGGATATCTCGTTGGTAGCGTTGAAAACGTTAAGACACACCTTAAGCCTTCTGTATACGAATATACTACATCCCATTTTCCTCCTGGCAAAAGCATTATTTTTCTTTGAAAGAAGTGCTTAGGTTTTGACGATGATCAGGACGCAATAATTATAAGAAGTAATTAACCCAAACGTATGATTATAAAACAATTCTAATAAACATTTAATAGAAAGAAATATTGGGACAGATCTTTTTCGCCCAAACTAATAATATAATATATGTAGCGATTTATCTCGGTGATCGTCAATATCTCAGTCAAAACTTTTTATTTCTCAAGATACCTTTTAAGGTCAAAGACCTTTATCATGGCCTTCGATTGTACTTTTTCGTATGTTTAGAGAAAGTACTGTTTTCGGTAAAAAATTGAAACTCGTCATTTTGACGAATCTCTACGTTTTAGATTTTCTTGAGACCGAAAAGCACATTTTTGGAGAACTTCTGTCTGTCTGTGAAAAAGATAACTCAAAAACGCTTTGAAATAGACGAATTAAATTAAATATATAGTGTTTAAAAAAAAGTAGATTTCTGAAAAATTTTAAGCAAACCCCGTTTGGTTGTCCGAATATAATTTAACACGATAGCTGCAAAACGAAGAGATCTAAATAGTTCAAATTCGATATACAGAATTAACATCTACAGTCGAGACTTCTTTCAAATTTTGAGCCAAATCCAACAAGTGTCTGAACTTTCAGAAACATAAACCTAATAACTCAAAGTCCCCATGAATTAAATATATCAAATTTGACATTGGATTTTATGACTGCAAATGTAATTAATTCTGTGTCAAGTTTTTGTTTCAATAGATTGGGAAAAACGTGTATCCCAATCTATTGAAACAAAAACAAAAAACGTGTGTGTAAAACCCAAATTCGATATTCGGGTACTATTAACCGCACGCCAGGGATTGATCGCCAAATAATTCGCCAAGAATGACACAACAGATTCAACAAAAATAATAATTTCACTGCATTTCACTGTTAATATTTCGTACTCTGGTATAACATCTTTATGGAGAATAGCGAGAAAATTTTGGGGAAACTACTTCCGCTGATTTTAAAGCATCTACGTTTTTGCACACAATTTGTAACTCAAAAGTTTTAAATCTATCCATTGTGACATGTTTGCAATCATCTTTAGCATGTCGTGTGCATCGTGAAACCTACTTAAAAAAGGATTATGTAGCTCTATTGTAGAAGAATTGCTTCTCAATTTCACGCAATGTTTTGAAACTTTTGGCTCACCTATGAAGTTACGTGTTTTTAGTAAGAGAAAATGTGCATTTGTTAATCTAGACTTAGCTAAATTCAAAACTATAAATAAATGTAAGGATGCAGAAGTTGTACCGAAGTCAGAATGCATTTCGGCTCCCAAAAAAGTGCAACATTTTTAGATAGGATGTCATCCTATTTTTGTTTTTGTTTTTTATGTTTGCGTCTAAATAAAAACAAAATTAAACAAAACCACAACTATGTTGCACGACTTTTTCTTCTTTTTCATCACACAAATTGAAACATCACAAAAAATGCTTTATACTAAGACTATTTCTGCCATCTGGTGTCCGTTTTACAGATTTTTTTTCCTGTTTCAAACATTAAGCGTAGCCGTTGGGAGGGGTCTCCCAGAAACTTTCTTCCATACTCTCCAATAAAAATCTTATCGCTTTTCATCCATAAAATTATGGACGTTGGGTAGATGCTGCAAAAACATACGTTTATTATGAATTTAGCATGTTTAAGTCTTCCTCCTGCGTAGAAAAAATGATACCATCGTTATGATATATATTTTGGTCGCATTTTACCGACACATTGACACCAAAATTTGTACAAAACTATAACTGAAATCACAAGATAACAAACCGAATTTTATTGATTTGAATCATTACATTTATCAATCACCGAGTTTACATTCATGTGAAAGTGCCGACCATCAGAGAATCCCCCTTTAAAATGACATGATTCAAAATTTGACAACTGTCTATATTTCAAATGACAAACCTGTTTTTCATATTATATACGTCTAGCTTTTTACTTTTTGTAGTTATCTACTTTGCTCAAACAGCTAGACAGGTACATTTCTTATTGATAGGATTTAATTTAAAATTCCATAGAAATCCGAATTTGGTCATAATCTAGACATTAAATTTCAGCCGTCCAGCTCAAAACATTTCTGAGTTAATCATGCTCATAGACTGACATAAAACCAAAGACATTTTTTCGAACTCAGGAAAGTCTGAAGCGTGGGGATTCGATTTTTTTTGGCAATTATAATATTTTTTCTATATTTCGTATATGATAAAGTATAATGGGAATGCCATTAAATGTTTTTATTATTTTTCCGGATTTCCAGAAAATCTAAATTTTTATTATTTTTCATGTCTGTGAAGTCTCTGTATCTGAATATATATATATATATATATACATATATAATCCGTCTGTAGCAAGATAATTCTGAATTCTGAAATGGAATAATCTAGAAATTTGAAATCTAGTATGCGATCACTTTTTCAATTAAAATTTTACGAAATCCTCCCTTTGGAAATTTACTTGTCTGCCCGTTCTAATTATGCATGAACAGACAAAGCAAAAATGCTGAGAACTTAATGGATAAAAATTAGTTTACGCTTTATCATCAAATTTTTAAATACGTATCACAGATCTGGAGAAAAATCTTTCTGTAGGTTGACCACCTTTTGGTCTGTTTACTTGCACACATGGGGACGGTTAATTCAAAGAACGAGTGAAATGAATGAAATAGGGCATCGAATTGAATAAAATATGTGGTCTTCACAATAAAATGTAGATGCGCGTCAAATTTTGGATTTAACAGATTTGCAGGAAAAAGTTCAAAATGCTTACTAAGTTATATTTAATAATTAAACATGAATGCGGTATGATACGGAAGTATGAACAAAAAAAAATTGCAAGGAAAGAAAAATATTGCAAGTTTTCTTTTTCCTTCATTAAAATTTAAATGACATATTTTATGATAGTTTTTTTTTGTCATTTGAGCTAATGGGTGATTTTTTTAATGATAAAATTATGGTTTTGCTCTACCCGAGAGTTGATTTCAGTTTTTATCGAGACGATAGGTATTTCTCTTCTCTGAAAGGCAATATCAGAGTTCTTCGTGAAATTCATAAATCCAAATTTTACCGAATAAAATTCCTCATATCATGAAAATCCTCTGGTGCACGAGTAAAAAAAGTCTTATATAATGACCTAAATGCAGTTGAAATTAAGAATCGCAATCAGAAATTGTCTAGAAACTTCTTCGACCAAAGCAAGATTTCTGCCAACTCAGTTTTTAATGGCCGAACATTCTACATCTACAATGAAAGAAAACATGGAGATCCATGCGTGACTAAAGAATAGTGTCTGTCTCTCAGACTTCTTCAATTTTAATGTCTGAAATAAAAAAAATTGTTTAAAATCTTTTACTACAGCTTAAAAATTTGTTAACCAATTCCCAACTTGCTGCTAAGCCTTAACCTAAGCGGCTTCTAAAATCAGATTTAAAACACTCTTCAACTAAACTTCTAAAGTTTTCACAAAATCCTGATTAAAATTGGGGTTGAGTAAAAATACACTGGCCCTGAACTGATTCCAGCTTGTTCAAGTCAAGCTGGAATCAGACGTTTCTTGAAAAGAAGACAGAAAAGAAGTCGAAATGTTTGCTAGTAGCATTAGGATTTCTTAAGAATTTTTCAAAAATATTTGTTCATTTTTAAAACTTTGCAGTACATCTGTGCTCTTCTGGTAGGTTATGGAAAATGTTCTTTAATTGCTATGTTATTCATTAAACTATTAAGTAGTGGTTTTCGCCGGCGTCCTAGCACAAAGGTGGTGAGTCTTCCTCGTAATCTGGACGTCCCGGGTTCGAGTCCTGGTTAGGGTATGGTTGTTCTTCGGTGTACTGTCTGTCAAGTATATGAATATGCACCCCTGTAAAAAGGATCTGTGCAAGCGAATGTGATGTGTGTAACTAAGTCGTACTCTCGGCTTCTTCAAAAACAAGAGACACTCATTCGGCTTAAAATCACTGACGGCCGTCAGTGCGCTTATCCATGGCAAGTGCCATTAGTAACAACAACAGTTGTTGTTTTCAAGTTCAACGAGCATACTTTTTTCAATGTTTCTAAAGGAACTTATTTTTCAACGCTGTATTCATGTAAAGAGTGAATCCAAACAGTTACTGTTGTTTGAGTCCTTCTGCACTATGGTAATAAAAGTTTAAAATTTCTCTTCTTGTATACTCGCTTATGCAGGATTTAACACTATTCAGCACAAAGCTGTAAAAAACCTACTGCAGCTGTCTGAAGCCATA
Source organism: Argiope argentata (assembly GCA_026289955.1). Classification (NCBI taxonomy): domain Eukaryota; kingdom Metazoa; phylum Arthropoda; class Arachnida; order Araneae; family Araneidae; genus Argiope; species Argiope argentata. The sequence continues at coordinate 2,218,494 of JAOUZG010018166.1, read as the reverse complement.
AATTATCACTATATGAGGGAAAGTCTTCTGAATTGCGCAGTGATCATAAACAAAAACAAGAATTCCTCACAGCGGGGTTCTCACTTTGGTTTTCAGGCGCTGGAAAATTAATCCTGAGCGAGGTGGGAACCCTTCTCCAATTTATTCATAATTAGGGCGATTTTTTTTAAATATATATATTAAGTTGATTTGAAAGTGAACTTTTGTACTTAGAAGTCCCGCCAAAGCAAGAAGAAAGTCAAAGGAAGTCATCATACTTCTTAAAGTGATTATTTAGTAGAAGTGGAAAAGTCGCTACTCTGGAAAACGAAACAATCAAAAGTAGGATTTTCTGCGTTTCTTTGATTGGTCATTTCTAAAGATTTTGTTTCAAAATGCATACCTGCGGGTTGCGGTGACCTAGTGGTCAGGTGTCGACTTCAGAATCGAAGGATTTCTGGTTGGAGACCCGATTCCGCCGAAGAACAGAAGGGGAAGCGGGTCTGGTGTACGTCAAATCCATCGGGGTCAAGTGTTCACCCGTTGGTGTAGCGTGGTGTGAAAGCTTGGAGAGGGGGTGTTAGCTCAAATCAGCTCCTCGTCATCTGACCACGGTTCAAAATAATAAGATACGTCCCAAAATAGCCTTAGAGTTACTTTAAAACCGGAATGTTAATATAACTAAACTAAATTAATCAAAAATGTACGCCTTTCCTGCCCATTAACAGATTTAATGAAGGATTTTCAAATAATTTCAGCTTTTAAAAGATATAGATTTAATCACTGCAAAATATGTAGTCTACTAGTCGTTTCATCCGCACCTATGCCTGTATTTATTTATTCTATTTGTATATGCATAAAAAAGCTAAATATATTTACTTCTAATATATTTAGAAGTACACACACACAAAAAACGAAACCGATAGAAGTTATTCTTAAATTAACGTTGAAAAATTGATTAAAATTTTTAAAAAATCGTACGATATTGAAATCAATGTCACTATAAAGTTACTTTCAAGATGGTGCAAAAATAATGTTTGTATTGTGATTTTTTTCAGAAAGTATGCCTAAACCCCTTTTTTTAGACTCTTTGACGCGTTTAAACTTTTAATAGCTCAGTTAATCCTTCTAGATGCCAATGAACGTATGCGCTAAATTTCGTCCGCATTTGTCAAGGCGTTTAGAATTACATTTATAAAATTTAAATAAACAAATGGACATTCAATTTTACTTTAAAGAAACTGTCTTCTCTTCCAATTTAAGCACACTGATTATTGACAATATTTTTTTATTATTTACTGTTAAAAATTCGAGAATTTAAAACAAAACTTTATTGTGAATTTTCGAATGAGTTATTTCAAAATTTAACGGAATATTTAAAATGATTAAGTATTAGAAATAGAAGAACAACCAATTGATATTATAGTAAGTTTAAAAAAAGAATCTGTTTCAGCTTCGTAAAGCACTTAAAAAAAGACTGTGACTGTTTTGTTTAATTTCGTATCAGTATTGACTATGTGAAACCTCTTTCGATTAACATTCCTTTAGTGACTTTTATCAAGATGGAGGATAAGATAGTTAAAAAGTTTAGAAACTTTTCGAATGTTCCATTTAATGGCTTTTTTTTTCAATTAATAGTTCCCGTCTCTCTGCAAACTTATGGAAAATTTCTGGAAGGTAAGATTTTATTAATATAAATCTTGTGAAATTTCATTTCATAAAAAAAAATATCAAGATATGTTATATTGATATGTTCTATATATTATATTGGCATGTGATAGGTAGACGTACTGATAGGAGCTAGGAAATTCCATCCTAGATTCTTAGACTGTGCTCTTCTTAGGAGGACCGTGAAGGTTTTTCACTCGGGTGTTCTTTCAGAAGTAATGAAAAATTGTTTGTGGAAAGATAAAACGGAAGAGCTGATGCAGCTGAATAGTGTCCTTAAAAATTAGCGGGTAATAGAATAATTGATTTACCAACCGAGATCATTAAAGACACGGAGAAGTTTTCTTTAATTACCCGAGATTTTCATAAAATTGCTATATTTTATATTCAAAATATCTCTAATTGAAGCAACAAGCTCTGGTATGTTATCCATTTTTATTGTTTTGTATTGCTGTCTAGGATTAATTTTCAATTAAGAACTTTTTTTCTTTTTTTTTAAGATTTTGAATTTCATTTAATCTTATCTCCTGTCAGAATAATTATAAAGAAGTATTTTTGTATAATTGAATCAATTTTATATAACTTTGTATGTTCATCCTGAAGATTATTTGTTTGTTTCTGTACCGGTTTTATCAGTTTCCCATTTTCCCAGTAGAAACATATTTTATAATGCATGTTGTCACTGTTAAAAAATAACGTGCTAAAATTTTAGTCGAATTATTAAGAAAATTTTCGATTCTTTATTTGTACCTTTATTGACATGCGTTATGCAAAGGAGCTGATGAAAAATTCGAGATTTTTCAAAAAATTCGAATTTGAAGCATAGACAAATCCGACATTTTAGATTTTCTGGAGTTCAAAGACACATTTTTGGCATTATGTCTATCACTCTGCTTCTGACAAAGATAACTTAAAAAACGGTTTCACATAGATTATTGATATTCGGTTAGATAGATTATATTTAGTGTAGAATTTTTACTAGTTTATAAATTTCTATCAATTTTTCAGTAAAATTTATTCTGAAAAGTCTATCGAATATAAACTAATACTATAATTAGAAAAGGAAGGGAGGGAGATAAATGATGTTTGGGAAACAAATGTAATTTCTTAAGTGTCGATAAATGTCAATTTTTGAATAATAAATGTGAACGAACGTTAAAAGGTTGACTATCTGTCGTATTGTACTTTCACAAGCATGCAAACGCGATAGCTCAAAAACGGAATGGTTTCAAATAAATGTGGGAAATTTGGTTTGTGTTAAATGATTTGGTTTGTGTTTGATTTTGTGTTAAATTGCGTTTTCGACCAGCAAGAAACAAATACAAATTCGATTTTCGGGTATCTATTGCTCAATGCCAGAAGTCAATCGCCAAAAAAGTTGCCGAGGGACACAAGATAGATTCAATAAAAATATTAAATTCACGGCGAAAATATTTCGTAACTGTTGTTCCTTTAAGGTTCACAATTTCGTAGAAGAGTTGGGAGTAACACGTTTATTGAAGAGTTTGCAAGAATATTTTGAGACAATCATTGAGTCGCATTTTATTTAATTTTCTTTCAACAATTGTTGGGAAATTCTTATCGTCTTCAATCGCAGCAAGAAAATTTTTGTCATTTTATATTTCATTATTTTTTAATTCAGTCGTTACCATGATGGTGGTGCTTTGTTTATGTCTGTGGTCCGCTAATTATTTTTATTGAAATTATTTTTATAAAGAAATTTATCGCATTTAGTCATGATATTTTGTATACAGGTTGTTGTGAGGATACATAGCGCTTATCGAAGTCAAAATCTTAAATGTAAAGAAGAAAATGTTATGATTTTTTTTGTAGTTTCGGGTGATTTTTTATAGGTATTTACATGTTGTATTATTCCTAATTATTTTAGAAAAATACCAACGCATTATCAGATTGAACAATCAATTCTTTCTTTAAAGAAATTTATTTTTAATGTCTAACAGACAGTCAAATTTTGTCGGAAGATTTTTAAATTTAAAAATCTCTCTCTTTTTTTAAATCTAACATTCTGATTTCGTTACTTTCATGTTCAAACCCACGTTGAAATATCACCCTGTGCTTTTGATGAAATGTAGCACGTTGTCCTATCGTCAAGAATGTAAAATCAATCGGTCCAATGGAAGCTGTCCATATGAAATACTTCTAGGCGCACATTCGATGTACTTCGTGGTATAATTATGTTATTTAATTAATCTTTCTTTTAAAAAAAAAAATCTAACAAACATTTTGATATTCATGTTATATGAATAATGCACATTTTTTATTTTTTCCTTTCAGTGATGTGCGCATTCTAAGTCAGACCAGTGAAAAATACTTAAGTAATCACTGTACGAAAAATCATATTGCACTGTGATTAAAAGATTCTATTTAAAAAAGGGTAAAAGGTTTTCTCTTTCAAATTGCTAATTTCATCGTTATTGTAAAGGCATGTTAAAAAATTTCATTTTAAAGATGACTTATTTAGACAAGTTTTATTCGTTATAAAAAAAATTTATTAAATCAAGGTGTCACTCTAGAGTTTAAGTGTGGTCTCAAACTTGGAGATTCGTCAAAATCTACCGGCTGGAATTTTCGATGAGTGCATGACAAGCATCGACCTAAATAAGGATTTTCTTTGTTCGTAAATTTAAATTCGAATTTTATGCAGGATTTCTTATTTCCTAGTCATTCTTCTCCAATTTAAGAATGGGGCAATCTCTAATAATTGATAAATTCTAGATTAAGAAACTTCTCGCATTGTGTTTCGACACACGTTTAAAGGAATATAAGAACAACAATCCAATTTCATGAATAACAATATAAGTAATTTCAGGCCGCATGAAAAATAGGATGTCAAATTGGGCGAAATATCAATGCCAATAAGAAGAATAATTTCATTGGAGAAATGAAAGAATTTTTCTTCTAAGGACTTACCTCAAAGCTACGCACATTTTGATATGAAAATATGTTTCATTATATTTAAGTAGCATATTTCTTTCCATTTACTTAACTCATATTATAGAGCTTCCCGCAAGACACCTAGTTCTCCGGTTGTCTTACCACATACTCTTTTGAAAAAATGGCGTGTTTTTGTATGTCTTGTCTGTCCTTCGTAAACATCTTTTCAGGAACTCTTAATTTGGTTATTTTGGTAAATTCAAGTCTGGGAAATTTCAAATTTGATCTAAGAAATCATTGACATCAAGCATGAATATTGAATAGTTAATGTACGCTCATTGACGTTTATTAGTTTCTTTTTTCCCTTTTTTTTACACCAAAAGAACAGGAAAAAAATTGAATTAGAATAGTTTAACTCAATGATACATTCAATCATCAAGGACCTAGTAACGCAATCTTGTTACTAGAAAAGCATAATGCAAGAAAGAAAAAAAAAGATTTTGTTTTTACCAGATGGTAAATTATTTTGCTTTCGTTTCAGCCATTACCCTCCCTCCCCCCATAAATTGTAACATTTTTAGAGTTTATTGTTTAACATTTTTAAGTATTTCTAGATATTTTCATATAAATAAACATAAGAAAATAATTAAACCGAACAATCAAGAAAGTTAAACTAAACTTATATTTATGTTAACAGCAATAGGCACAGCTTGTAATAATCATGGATAGAGCGGTCAATTAATTGTATTAATCAAACTACAGTGGAATATCGTCATACCGTCCTTTATCAAAGTGTATACCAAATACCTGAAAATTCGAATAATCAATAGTTTGCATTTTGGATAGTCGGACTGTAAAGTGTAAAGCTTGGATTAAAGATCAAAGTAAATGATAATAATAATCGATCGTTATTTCCATATAACCCATTATCCGTCTGTAACGTACTCCGAGGGCCATCGTAGCCTGGTAGTAAGATCACGGCTTCAAAACCGGAAGGTTTTAAGTTCGGTCCAATTCCACCAAAGAAACGAAGTGTAAGTGGGTCTGTTGCCCATTACATCTTCCCGCTGGTGAAGTGAAAAAGTTTGGAGAGGTAGGGCTCCAGCTCAGGTGTCATCCTCATCATCAGCCTTCGGTTCAAAATAACGAGTCCGTCTCAAAATAGCCCTAGCGTTGCTTTAAAATTGAACGTTAACACAACTAAAAACAAAACTACAGCGTACTCCTTTCATTTAGTAAGCTAATGGCCGAGACTAAAAGATCAAACGTCAAGTGCAGTGTATAAAAAAAATGCTATGACTAACTAAAAAGACTATGACTAACTTCCAGAAGTAAATTCAGGGGAGTTTGCAGGTTCGTGGAAAATTTCCCAGCTACTTCTCAATTCTTTGTTTAATGTCGGAATAATACTGCTTTCGAACTGCATCAATCACAGTTTGATAAAATGACAACTTGATGCGTAAACATAAACGATGTTAAAAGGATCGGAACGTGGAATACGCGTTGAAGGGGTTATTTATCAAAGTGCGGAAAAAGGCGTATATGTGAGTGGACCATTACTTTATCAAAAAACGAAAACTTTTAAGATCATTCGTTCCAATAGCGCACTGAATCTTTTGATGAACATTATTCATATAAACAGTTTATCCAATGAAAATTTGATTTTATATATATATATATATATATAAACTCTTTAAATAAAGTTTAAAAAATTAAATGTACATGATTTTTTTTTCAATTCCGTACATTGAATCAATTTTCCTAACTAAAACAGGTGAATAATATGAATGAGTTTTTGTGGTCCGCCTTTTCTGTTGTCTCTGCATACTTATAAAGTTAAATTATATGAAAGGTATTTTGGATATACTGATTATTTGGGTGTAGAGATAATTTTGGGTCCAAATCAAAGTGATCCCTACACCTAAATTTTTTTTATTCTTGCTAAAAGCTATCATAAATTTAATTCCATTAACTGTTAATGAAACATTAAAATGGAATTCATTTGTTATCATAAAAGGAGGTAATATTGTAAATTATGCTGAAGATTTACATTTTCATAAAATTAGAGAATTATTCCTGCAATGAAATTTGCTTTGTTATAATCTGTTTAAATCATCTTGAGAAAATTGTGAAAAATATTTATATAATTTTCTAAGTGGGGATGAAAAATCATATTCTAAAATTTTAATGAAGTAATAAAACAAGTTTCTCTTTTATTTTTCTTTATTATAAGACTGAAAACTTATATCGTAAACCTTGAAAAAATAATTATTTTTGTATCATTGAAAAGTATTATTGAAATTGTATCATTGAAAAGACAAGTTTTAAAACGGTTATAAAAACCGTTTTAAATCTTTGTTATAATATTTTTGAAAATTATAATGGAGTTACACAAAATTTGACCTTTATTGCAATATTCTCTTTTTATAGACTTAGTTCCCGAGAAATAAAATAGTTCGTATAAAGTTACAGCTCATTTTAAGTCTTTTTTTTTTTAATTTTAATCCTTACTTCCTGATATAAATGCATTCAATTTTGAATCAGCTTGAATTGTATTTCTAAAATGAATCAAAAATGAAACTTCAAGCAGATTTTAAATTCTCACGAAGAATATTTTTACATATTGAATTCTAAATTAAAACTGTTTATTTTATAAGCCTTCCAGATTTTTTGATGAAATCTGATTTTTTTAAATAACTAGAAAACCTTTCACCGGCATTATTTAACCAAACACAGAATGTATGAAAAAGTATCGCATCTTACTATATCCGTACATAAATTCGAAAAAGCGAGATACTCACTCGAATTGGGTATAACTTCTCCTTTCAAGGCATTTTTTCCAAATCGGTGCATGTATTCAGTTTCGTAAGCGTGATTGAACTGCAAGGAAATGGATAGGACACTCCTCATTGATTTCGATACAAAAAGAGTTTCATTTAATTTTTCATTTTAACCGACTTCAATTTTAATTTTAATCAATTTATGGTTCTAAATTGATTCAAAACTATAGACAGATTATTATACTGTGTGTGTTTTTTAGTATTGTGTGGGAGGTCTATTTTTAAAAGATGGGTGTTTCTTTCCCTTCTTGTAGGCCGTTAAGATGAGATTGACGTATCATATGATGGCTAAAGTTGCGAGATTGCAAAGATTATTGTAATCTTCCTTCGCACTCAGAAAAATAATTAGATGCAAAATTATTCACCTAATACGAAGATTTGCTTATTGCTATGAAAAATAAATATACATAAGTCTAATTTCTTTGAAAAATTAATCTTCATCTCTTAACCATTATGCAGGCGTTTTTAATAATTAAATTTGAAAAATAAATAAAACGTCAAAATGATGCACAATCTTGAATGGTGAGTCAGAGGCATCATCGGAGTGCAAAGGGTTAAACTTTTGTTGTCCATTTAAAAACTTTTTTGAAATGATCTATTTGTATAAAAGGCTAAAGTATGTGGCACGGAAATCGATGTTATTACTTATTGTCGAATCACGAAAATAAAAGCCTTACGAAAGTTTCAGTCATCGCTTAATTTAATTTTTAATTGTTGCTCTTAATTCAACTCTTCGCTTGGTTATTTAATGACGATGACAAATATTTTTTTTAAATGCCTGAAAATCACCAGAATTTTCATTCAGTCGGATTTAAGAAAGTAGAGGGGGGGAATCAAGATAACGATAATAGATTTCAAACAGAAAATTTTAGCAGAACCATCACCAGATAGATAATCACGACGATTTACCTCTGGAAAGTGAAGTTCAAGCGAACAAAAAAAATGATCTAAAATTCTAACTAGACCAATATTACAGAGTAACATTTAATCTACCGCAAAACAGATCGTCAATACAGATAAAGATCGTATCAAAATTTGTTGAAATTCTTTTTTTAAATAAATTTCCACAGTACTATAATCCACAGATACTGAATGTTAACCCCTATTCTATATATAATACCGTTCTCTTATTTCTATTTGCTTCTTTATTACGAGCCTGTTCCTATCTTGTCCTCTAGACTGTTTAATAAAACCACATAATAAACATTTTAAAATGTTTGAAATCACGATTTTTCAGACAATTTGAAAATAGTACTATTGCTTGATCTCTAAACGTAGAAAGCATATGTTTTTAGTTATAACTTTTCTGTCTTCAGATAACTAAAATGAATTACATAAATGACATTAAAAACCCAAAACTGTATTTTGCATATTTTAGGGGACAAAGATGTTCATTTTAAGATATTTTTTTTCCACCAGAATTTAAGCTTTTTGACCGAATTGAAAATTCAAAGCATATATTTTTTTCTCAGTATTTTTATGTTGATGCGGAAAATTGGATAGAGAGTGCTATGTTGGGTGCCATCCACATCATCTAAGTGCGGTTCAAAATTATGAAGTCTGTCCCCAAATAGTACTTGTGTTCCTTTCAAAGCGGGACGTCACTGTAACTAAACAAAGTGCATGCGTCATGAGCACGAGCAATAGGATTTCGAATTGGGCAGATTAGACACCTGCACGGGATCACTGGTTGAGTAGGGATCGAAAGGCAGTCAATTAAAAACTTCATTTTCCTAGTCCGCAAACAAATGTACAGAAAACATAAATATAAATAATAAAATAATATAAAAATGTTAGCCAATTTTCAGATATCACTGGTTGGGTTCCTGCATGTTTCATTATTTTATTTTAATAAATACTTATAAAGCCAAATAGAGCAATACTGTATACAAACAGTCGATCGGAAAATGTGAAATCATGATAGATAAATAATGAAAACAAATAAATATTCTTACAGTTGGAAAAAGAAAAAAGAAAAACCTGAAATAAATCGTTAACATGTTAAACAAGTGCTGCGAGTATTAATTACTTTTGCGATGTCAATATTATTTTGAAAAAGGGACCTTATAACGAAAATTACCTAAAGCTGCAAAATACCTAAATTGCCAATGGGTATGTGATATGATAATGCACTCGTAGAAAATGAGTAGTGTTAGAGATTTAACATTTATCTATGTTAAGTTATTTAAAATTATTTGGGAACAAGAGTAAAGGATAATATTTTGCATTGGATATGTTTATACAATATGTGATAATTATAAGAATCGTAAAACATTGAATATAACGTGTCATAAAACTTACATCATTCAAGGTCTGCGATTTCTGTCTAATGTAATTCACATCATGCCTTTCTTCCATCCAGTTATTCACGTTGACATCAATATTATAACGGTTCTAAAAGAAGTAAAGAGAAAAGTTTTGATAAATAGTTTAAAACAGCGCACAGTAATTATAATTTATATTCAAAACACTGAAACAAATAGTTTTTACCCGACGTTATCATCAAAAACAACTCTTTGAAGAACCATGAAAAAAAAAGAAAGATTAATCCGAAGAAATAAGTTGCCTTTTAGAGATATTCCTTCCTTTCAATAAAGCCTCCATAAGTTTTTCATATTTTTAAGTTCATGAAAAATACACATGCATACATGAAAAATACACAAATTATCGTTCTACCCTTTAAATAGTGGTCGAATTAAAATTTACTTGTTCTTAACTTTAGAAAAACATCGTCGCTTTTTTTTAAAAAAAATACCAGAAATAGTTTTTAAACAAGGTCTCAACTTGCACAGCATTGGTCGACGTTCGTCAAAAATGAACGGAAGCAGTGAATGCGGATGTTATTATATTAACATTGGAATAAGATTAAAAATAACAGCCGAAGAGCAGAAAAGCGCATTTTGAAGCAAAGGAAAATTAACTATTTCCTCTTTATTGAATGAAAACTAATAGTTTTTATTTCGTTTCAATGCCATACAAATTTATATCAAAAAAGCTTTCTTATAATTGATAACCTCCAATAAATTTATGCGAAATGTCAATTCAAATCAATAAATGATGCCAGTACTAAAATAAATTCAACCGAAGACATTTTTAAAGCATATTTTTATTCGTATGATAAAAAGTAGAATTTTGTTTTTATTTTATTTTCTACTTTTTAGTCTTTAATGTATTTTTCATCATTATGAGCATTGTAGAATCGTGAAATCCCTTTGTTCTCAAGTTCTTTATTAACCTTTCTCTTTCAATCGAATAATGGAATAACTGTTCAGACACTTCAGTTCAAATTCAGCTATTATGTTATTAGCCTCTCTATACTAACAATAAAGATGAATGCATTTATGTGTGCTTGCTGACCAGACCAGGCTACAGCTATTAAACTTGCCACATGCACACCTTGGAGGATGAGAATGTGCATCTCGGAATGAATTTTTGAAAGTTTAATTAGAATTTTAATTAATTAAAAATTATCTGAGTTTTGGCGCTTTTTTTTCCGAAAATATTGCTGCACAAAAATAAATGTTACTCCGTTTGAAATAATTTTAAAAAATGTCTTTTTAGTTCTGCTAATATAATTGTGTAAATTTTATTGAATTTCGGTAATTTTTTTTAAATTTTACTTTATTTCGAACATTAGATTACATTGCAGCCCTGAAATTCAAACTGTGTATATTGTTTCATTAACTATCTGATCATGTGAATTTAATTTTTTTTCTTTTTGAAACCTAAAAAACAAGGTCTTTTTTTATTTTTTGTGTGGTTTTAGGAGACAAATAAAAAAATGAAGTTACAATATAACGAAATTTATATGATAAATGAACCGGATATTTACGTTTTTATTATCACCATGACGTCATGGACTATAGCTATCTGAAAGGTTTATGTACACGACAAACAGAACTTCACTAACGCAGCTTAAATGCCCCATAATTTGGAGAAATTATGAATAGAGCTTATACAAAAAACAGACTTTTTGAAAAACCGGTTTTCGAATTCAATATTTTTAAAATATCACTTTTAGCCGGTTTTCAAGTTTTTGTCAAAAAAAGGTATAGGAGAAAATATTTAATTTAATTTATAACAAAAAACGAAATCAATACTAAAGTCGAAGTCAAAATATTAAAAAAAAATTAAAGATTACATAAGTATATTACTTAAAACAAATTTGTGAAAACTGAAACAAAAATTTCAAATAATTTTTATACTATTTTCACTCCCTTTAATTTAGGATTAGTATTTTAAAAAACATGAAGTATACACTGAACGGTAGCTGTGATCTTTTTCTTATTTTGGACACAATATAGCCTGAAATTGAAAATACTCTTTCACTAGCTACTGAGCTTGATTTTATAGATTTCATGGGATCAAATAACAAATTTTTTCGTTCTTTTATCCGCTGCCACAAATAACGAAAATTCAGCTTTCAGTATCTTTGGATTTCTTCAAGGAGTTCGAGAAACTTATGAATTGATTTTTCCATAGCTTCTTTTAAAAAAGCATTACCCTAATGAGCAGTTTTTTTTTCAGTTAGCTTTTTCTTTATCAGAGGCAGTTCCCACATGAAAATTTGGAAATATTCTAGACAATATCTTTCCTATAACTTATTAATTTTTACATAATAATATGTATTTTCCAAACCTGGTTTTTAAAGGCAGGTTTAAAAAAACGTCAAACCCTAATTATGAACATGGAGTTATAAAAAAGATTTAATCAATATAATCAATCTAATAATCTAGACGAATCAGCTGGTCGCCTAAGCCGACTAGTGATTAAATATGATAAATGAATTTAACCTTTTGCACTGACTCACCATTCAAGATTGTGCATCATTTTGATGCTTTATTTATTTTTCTTCAAATTTAATTTATAAAAACGCCTACATAATGGTTAAGAGATGTGGATTAATTTTTCAAAGAAATTCGACTTAAAAGAATTATGTATATTTATTTTTCATAGCAATAAACAGATCTTTGTATTAGGTGAATAATTTTGCATCTAATTATTTTTTGGAGTGCAAAGGGTTAATTAAGATGAGTAAAAGTCCAGAAGGGAAATAAGAGTACCAATGGAATTGCAAAGCCCGCGATCCAAAACCCTTACAAATTTTATTTAATTTAAAATGTTAAATAAAAACAAATTTAAAGGAAAAAATCCATAGGCCTTTGACAGAACAGATGGTCTAACTGTATAAAAGGCAGAACTACAAAGGAATGCTTTTTGATAAAATAAATCTGAGAAGATTAAAAGGTGACGTTTTCCTTAGTCAGGTTTTTATTGGACAGGGTAACTTCTAAACGTATGAGAAGAGATGCGCCTGTTTCGAGCGAGAAATGAAAGCACGAAACTGTCGAAAGTGAAGTTAAACAAAAGTCTTAGTTTTTGGAGGGCAGGATTTAGAGTCTTGAAAGAAAAACCCTGAAGGTGAATTGAAAATATCCATTGAAAATTCTCTTTTTATACCGTAGTTTTCAAAACTTTACAAAGAATGTTCTTCACAAACTCTTTACTTTTCAATTCCGAAGTATGTGCTAGATTAATTTGTCTTTTTTTAATTATATTTTTTAAATGTAATATATTAATTTTTATATATTATTTTCCAATTTCTTCTGAATTATTTTTAGCATTACTATTTTATGTTAATATTTGGTTTGATTGTTCAACTAAGTTTAAATTGTTGTTAATATTTTCTAAACTTTTTTAAATATTAGTATCATGTTGCATGTTTTAGCTTTATGACGCTATGTTTTAATATGTATCGTTTGAGAATCTTCTCTGCCATTTTGTCTAGATACATGAAGTCAGTGATAATTAAATAAAAAATAAAATTACCTACCTGGCAGTGGTGCGCGTATAATACGTCAATACATTTAGGAAATTAATTTAGGATTTAATGAAATTAAATCCTAAAAATATTATAATGGCACATTAGCATATGAATTATTAAGAATACTAATAAGCTAAAATTATTAAATTTTGAAAACTCTATCATATTTAAGAGGAGAATTAAAAATCACTTCATTAATACCATTTTTCTACAAAGCAAAGTGTTTAAAAATGAGAAAATAGAGTATTTTTTTAAAAAAAATCTTCAGAGATTTTCCTGTCTACTTTTTATTGAGCCGCTGATTCAACAGTCTCTCAAAAAAGAAGCGTCAACGACAACTCTGACGATCACTTACAATTTACTTGTTGGAGTTATAATCCCACGCTTAAAAGATTAAAACTTCTTCATACCAAGCAACCAATACTTGATTAAATCTCACCATAATGTCTGAAATAAACGATCTCTTTGATTGTGCGAAAAGTATCTGACCTGTTACCTTCATCCTGTTCTATTGGTATCCAACCTCTATTATACAAAAGATTTAAAATTCAGAGTGAAAGATTCAAAAATCACGAAAACAAACTTGAATCGCGAAGGAATGATCGTCTAGAAAGACTAAGGATGCTTACAGAAACGGTGAAGCAAAAGTGGGTGAAAATTCTTCATGGAGTGATAACTTAGTAAGCCCATACAATAATATTGCTAAAAGCTCTCGCCATTCACAGTTAAAGGATATATACTACAAAGTAGTGGTTTTTGAACAAATGAACTTTTTCGAAAATATATGGATATATTGTGAACACTTACAACAACGACGGAAATCGTTGCAATTAAGTCATTACGTCTGCCATTCATAATTTTTTATATATTCTATGTCTATAGTCGAAATTTTTAATGGCAAAAGTGGAATTCCAACATAATTCTGTCATAAATGTCCATAAAACAAGGTCGAGAAAAATGATGAAATAGTATATATTGTCTTTTAAAATTCTTCTTAAATTACAAATTCAAAAATACGATGTAGACTGTTTAACTGCATGTGTATCTTTTATCAAACAACACATGGAAATTATAAAATAGAATATACTTGGAGTAATTGCTATTACTACAATTTTTTCGTGATTAAGGGAGTTCATCGATTTGACAAGAGAAAGTAAATTATTAATTCAAATTCAATTTTCGAATAATTTTTTAATTACGAAAAAACTTCATAATAATAAGTATATGTTTTATTGAAGATTTTAGCAAAATTGAATAATAACTATTCTGTTACTCTTGCATAATATTACGAGTATTATCACTTTGTTTAAATTGATTTGTAATCAATATATAAACGATGTCATCTTTGTTAGGTTTATTTAAACTCTCCCATCATGTCGATTTGTCCTTTAAAGTTTTATAATACTCGTGTTTAATACTAGAAACGAATTTCAACAAGTCCATCATATCTTTCCTCTTGTCACTGATCTGTCTGTTGGATGCAATAAAGGATGGTTCACGTTTTTTTTTTTTTTTAAGATATTGTAGTGGAACAATATATTCCATAAATGCGGGACTGCTATATTCCAGCCTTGCCGCCTCCTGGTGGCTTAAAAGAGAACTCCCCCAAGAGCGAGTCGGACTTTCCTTGAGTAAACAGCTAAATTTATCTTGTCCCATTAATATGCTTTGTAACTGTAAATGTTTAATTGCTTGTCTTTGTTTATTTTTAATGTAAAGCTATGTAAATTAAATGTTTTAATTTTAAATTACCCCGAGATATTTTCTTTTCAGTGCTCAGACAGTAACCATTACAATATAGTGGTCTACCTGCTACACTTTTTCTTATATTTATGACTTTAAATTCGGTATCTTCGTTAAAGTCACGCTTGAATTGTGTCAGGTGGGGTTTAGACTTTTCTAATTTCATCCAGTGCACTTTGAGCCAGTTTACTGGTATCCTTGTAACTGATACCCTTCTGTTATTGATAGAATTTTCCGAAGTACTTGTAGAGAAAAGGTCCTTTTTGAACTATATGAAAGGTGAACTTGAACTATATGAAAAGGTGCTTTCTTTTTGCAGGTTTTTATTATTATACCAATCATCTGGCAAAAAAAGATACTCTATTTTTTTAAATTTTTTTGCTTGAGATTCTATAATAGCAAATTGTGAGCCATTAGGCAAGTAACTGTGTCCACTTACCAGAGCTTTCATCTCAATTGATTCAGCTTGTATTTCTTTACCTAGAAGCGATTTCAATAAACTTATTAAATCATTATTTTTCCTACTCAAATAATTGTTATTAACATCTTCCATCTTAATGTTATACCGGTTTAATTTTTTAAAAAACAATTTACAATAAAATGGAAATTTATAAGTATTTGTTCCTATGGCAATTCGAACACAACTAATTTAGATTTTATTTTTCTCGTACTTAGAGTTCATGTGCGCGATAACAGTAACGGGAACAACGAAACTAAACGAACAACTTTCAGATGTCTCCACAGCCGAGGAAAAATAGAGCATCGCGGTAATTATATTTTTATTATGATATAAATACACTATAGTATGGAGTTAATCAGATTAGCTTCTCACATAAATTATTTATTATTCAATGGCTAAAAATTTTTTATTTAGAGGTGTTAATACTTATTCAAAACAAATTTCTCTAATAATATGTACAGTTACGAGCCTAGTGCTTTGGTATTTAAATTTAATAGTTTTCAAAAAAGGGAGTTAATCGATTTGGCAAGTGAAGCATCCATATAGCAGTACTCTTAACACGAAACCTTTCGGCATTTCACCGATATATTGGAAAGGCAATTGAAAAACGTTTACAGTTGTAGGTTTAGTGTTAAGCAAGCCTAATTGATATTACCGACCATGCTTTCCAGATCTGCTTACTCTACTAGTTGGCGCGTTGACTTTTGAACCATTTTGGATTAAAAGGAAAATTATCATTTTTTTTCTGTGCAAATAATGTTTATTAAAATTTGGACTTATTTATTCCTTTTATTGCACTTACATATCCGTATTTCTGCCATAAAGTATCATCAAAATTAAAATTTCATAGAAACATAGGAACGATCGGACGTTATGAATCACACATGAGGATTTTGTGCCATCTACATAATATTTCACTTTAGCAAAGGTATCAACAAAGAAACAGACATGCCGTCACGAAAAGGATCGTCAACCAATATATTCCTGTCTTCGATTTGAAAATCCAGAAACTAACCCCTTTTTCCCATTTGGAAATTGGTTTGAATATTGTTATCACTAAATATTATTTGAATTATATATCGAAAAGCCATATTTATAGTGTCAATATCATTGGCGGAGATTTGATTTCTTATCTTCTCCAAGTCTTTCATCAGCCAATCAAGGCTTGTTGAATAAATATTGTAAAAGATCACATTTATTTATAAATATCTGTCAAAGATCCCTAGTACATTTGCAGCTGTAAATAGACTCTTGTGACGAAATCGGCTGTTAAACATTTCATATATTAAGATTTCGAGGATTCCATAAGAGAAATCCGATCTTAGTTAATCAAATGATGCTATAATTATCACAGCAGTAGTTCATTCCAGTTCGAGTTTATGAACATACTTTCTTTTGTTATTTTGATTATTTTTCTTGTCTCCTGTTTTTGCTAACAGTTTATACAATAGATTTTGAACCGCCTGTTTGTCTGAAGAAAACTTGAATCCTTTTATCATTCCTATAATGTTCCTTCGTGCTTCTTTCAAGGCAAATATGGCTTACAATAGTGCTGTCCAGTTGTCTCTCACAAAATAAGGCATTTTTTTTAAAGGCAGGCATCAATATCTACTGAATAACTTGCGTCAAGTTGAAAGTGCCTATTACTACAAATCATTATCGTATATCCTTTCTTGTTTTTATATTTTAAATACAAAACTTTCTTTAAGCGCTTAGGGGCAGAATGCTTCTATCAAACGTTTCACAATTTGAGAAAGTTTTTAAAAATTCAATGAGATATAATCAATTTCTTAATTTAAAAATTAGTATTTGAAATTAAATCACAGCAGAATGAATATGTAAGAAAAGTGCCAAAGTACTGTAAGTTTATTTTTAAAACAATTGGTCACTGCCTTTGTATTTGCTACAAATATCTCTTGATACTTCTGAAAGTTATTTTATTCTAATACCGATCATATCGTCTTCATCATTTCATAATCATTTCCATGTATGCTAGTCTTCGACAATACTTCAGGATCAATAAAAGGAAGACTTTTTAAAAAAATTAAATGGCCGATCTAAATTTTTTTTTTTTGTTTATAGTTATTTACTAATAAAAATTACAAGTCTCTTAAAGATGAATGTCTGAAGTGAAAATTAATCATTCACTTTGAAGCTAAATTAGAATATTGAGAATTAAGAGTGGATTTCGCTATTTTGAACTTGATCAGAGAATGAAAGTAAAATGCGTGTAGATAATCTTTACTCTGAATCTCCAAAATCATAGCAATGCCATTTATTGATGTGAAATTCCTCTTCTATTTCAATTCAATATAAAGTAATTATTGAAGCAATACTCAAAACTTTGATGATCTACAACTTTTAAAAGCTAAACATAAAATTTTAAAAATAGCAAATAAAATGCAAAATTTTCCTTCACATGAAAAATTTTATTCATGCTGATTTAAAATCGATATTTTGTGACATATTTGTTTATACTCTTGCTATAGTTATTGCTAAGTGGAATATTTTTTCCTTTCCTCATTATATATATATATATATATATATA
>JAOUZG010018166.1:2168784-2197488 GCA_026289955.1 Argiope argentata | reverse complement strand
ATTTTCTAATTATTAATCTTTTCTTTATAATTTATTATTTGAAATATTATGCCAGCTTGGCATCTATATTTTCTGAAATTCTCTGCCTCGTCCCTCATTTGGAATCAAAATATAATTAATTAAATGAATCGATTAACGGAGTTTTAAGTTATGAGAATAATAAAACACAATATTGCCGTCTGGAACACTCATGCGTACAAAATTTCGAAACTCGTATCCAATCGAAAGTGACTAAGAGAATGATTATGAAATCCCCTTTTTACGAACATGAAAGATGCTGCATTAAATAAATATGTTTAAATGTTTTGCAGTTCTTGTTAAAATTAATATTCTGAATGAATCAATTACAACCCGAGTTCGCAAAAAGAGAGATGTTTAGATGGTTGCTCTTATAAGGTTTAGTGAACATATTATATACATTTGCCTAAGAATAGTTTTTGTACGATACACAATAGAATTGTAGAAAGCGAAATTTTCTAATGGTTGTTCCTATGAGTTATTGGTTAGCTCATTATTAAATTTAGAGTAAATGCCTTCAGAGAAAATATGTTTGCCCGCTTATTTATGGTATTTTGTGACTACAAGTGTAATTTTGTGTCAAATCTTTATTTCAACCGGTTGAGAAAAATGTGACAGAAATGCAAATACGATTAATGCATACTAGGGATTAATCGCCAAATAACGCGCCAAGAATAACACGATAGATTCAATACGAAACGCTAAATTAATTTCAAAAATTAATATTTCGTAACTATTGTATGCCAATGCCATGTAAGGCGTTCTCTGGCATGAGAAGTTTATTAGATAGCGAGTGAGAAAGTACTGAGGAGTCTCCCATTGGTTTAAAGATAAAACTTTTAAGAGTGTTTCTGACGTTTGCTTCTTACTAAAGAGCGCATCTTTTTAGATCAAAATCAAGAGTATTCTTTAAAATGAAATCCCCCCCTTTCTGGTAAAATATAACAATAAAACATATCTTTTAGAAAATTCTCCCTCCTTTTTTAAAGCAAATTTTAGAAACACATTTTTTGGAATATATTAATAAAAATATTTAATCCTTTTTGCTCGTATCTCTCAACTAACAAATAATCCACTTAATCAGGACTGACAAATCTGTGCGAAAGGTCAACACATTAAATTCCCCGTTCCTCTCCAAAAATGATTTTCGTCTTTTATTGGATTATTGAACTTAAATTATCGGCGGATTTGCCTACGCAAAATAGCAAAACCAATTAGTCATGTGATTGTTTTTCCGATGAATAATATCAGTTTGAATAAAATATTTCTTAGTATTGTTTAGGGATAATTTTCGGTAAACATTTGGTTAAGCTAGTCAATTTATATAATTTAACGTGGTGAATTACAAAAAAAAGAAGAAGAAAAAAAGGAAGAAGTTGCAAGGCAGTTGTTTATTCATGACGTCTCAATATTTTTTTTAAAATTTTCTTTTAATTTAAGCTTTACTCAAACAATGCATTTTATCATAAACTGATGATGTTTCTTTGTAAAAATTCGGCAAAAGAAACCATTTCACTGAAACCTTATTCTCTATTATAGGCTCCTTATTCTAAAACAAGTGGCCCCAAACTTTCTTGCATGCTTTCTTATAAAGGTGATATCTCCCAACCTCTGCAAAAACTGCACATCTTGAGTGCAGAAACTGCACCTTTGATCAGAGCAGCCGTACAATAATTACGAAATATTAACTTGTGGCGTGATATTTAGCATTTTTACTGTATCTATTGTGTGTAACTTTGGCACGTTTTTTTAAGATTAACCCCAGTCATGCGGTTAATAGTATCCGGAAATGAAATTTGTGTTTTAGACGTATTTTCCTCAACTGATTGAAACTAAAATTTGACACATAATTACAATTATAGTGAGAAGATAGCCTCTTCCGAAAACAAGTAATTACTTTTGTCTAGTGGCTATGTTACTCGGCTACAAACTCTAATGGTGCGAGTTCGGTCCAAAGGCAATCTACCCCTTCAACCACAATGGTGATCCGCGACCTTGAATAAGCAATTTTCTACAGCTATTGTGGCGCCCTCTACTGGCAGCAAAAGTCGTTGGGCGCATTAAAAACAACAACGAAGACCACTGGCAACAACTCACACACGGTCGCCATACGCTTGGCGCAAATGTATCGTTCATCTCATCACCGACTCACTGGTGGCAGAGTATGTGGTGATTACCTCAAAGGCCAGATAACATTCTCCGGACACGAGTTAATTACTTTTGTCCAGTGGCTATCTTACTCGGCTACGAGTCCTCATGTTGAGAGTTCGTTCCCAGGGTAATCTAACCAACACATTTTCCACATTAGATCCAAAATCACATATTTAATTCATTGCGTTTTTGAGCTACCATGTTTACATGTTTCTGAAAGTATAGACTACATACCTCATCTGAGTTGGCTCAAAATTTGATAGATGCCTATGCTATAGATATTAAATATACGTACCAAATTTTCTCCTTAAATCTCTTCGTTTTGTAATTATCGTGTTAATTTCGAATAATACTATTAGAACAGCCGGACAGACAGATTTTCTTTGAATGGATTTTGTTCAAAATGTGACAAATCTATGCTTTTGGTGTAAAGACCATATATTAAATTTCGTCTGTCTAATTGAAAATCTTTACATATTATGTCACAGACAGAAGGCATAATGCTTCCAAAAATGTTTTTTTCGAATTCAGGGATGTCTGAAACGTCAATCTCGAGTTCGTATTCAGATAAAACAGTTTCCGACTAAGAAGTTTCTCTATATTTCGTATATGAGAAAGTAATAAAGCGACAATCGTATCGCAAATAGTATAGAACATCCATAAAATTCAGACTTCTTAATCTAAAAATTAACATATTTAACCGAGAAGAGGAGTAAAAATAAATTAATTCTTCGTCCCACACTGCCCAGCGTAGAACATTTCATACTTGAGCTGCATACGTCACTGGTTAGATTAAAACTCGTTATGCATTCGTTACTCTCTAATGAAATTCGAACGTTGGGACACGTCATTTAGTTACAACAGCTTCTGAACTGCGTGGCACCGAAGCTGCTGTGAATGACCACCCCAAGGGGAAGGGGGAAAGAAACCTATTTTCGTTGTTGTTTTTTTTACTTCTGAAAGCAGTTGCGTCCTTTTGTTAGGTGATTTCCTGAAAAAAATGTGCTGCCGTAGGTGTCAGAAATAATAGGAAGGAATGTGACATGTCAAACCAGACGAAATCGGTCGTCGTTAGTAATTTAGCCGGTGCAAATTTGTAAGCGCGGGAAGATAATAAATTTGAAAGTGTGTAACAAAGCCAGCGGAAGTAGTCTCCACAAAATTTTCTCGTATTTTCTCAAATAAATATATTTGAGTATTATTTAGCATGAACCACTGTAGAATAATTGTTGCAAAAAACCTATTACAGCAGGATCTTTGGTGATTTTTTTTTTGACGATTAATCTCCAGGAGGTTGCTAATGCATAAATATCAGAAAATAGAGTGTGTATTTTTGATACTCTTCATCCGACGGATTAGAGCCAACAGAGCTACAAATGTAGTCACAAAACCGCATAGCGAATTCATGCATTTAAGACACTGCTTTCTTTGTTATTTTTGAGTTTATTTTTATAATTTTCAGGGCAGAAAAATGAAAGAATTTTCCATCAGAAACTAACGTCGCTAGAAACGGGAAAAATGATAATAAACCCTTAAGAAAGTGCAAAATAGCTAGAGAAATATCAGAAATTGTTCGAAGGAATATTATATAGGAGTAGGAAAATTATTAATGAATCCATTAAGTATAAAAATATACTGAATTATTTCAGAGAATAGGAAGATTAAAGCTCATACTGATAGAGAAATGAGAAATATTGTGCCAGAGATCAATGCAAATTCAGATACATGCATTGCAAAGATATCTCAAAACATTTTGAAAATATCAGAAAAAACAAAGTAGTATCAATGAAAATGGACTATAAAATAGAAGTCAATGAACCTTAAAGAATAATTCAAAACCTTTCAATGAACATGAGCATTAAAAGTAGAATTTCAACTAAGAAACTAATCATATTTCACCTAAACCAAAACGAGACTAAAATTTGTCAGAAATAATAAAAAAATTAAAAATATTGGAATAGCCTTTTATTTTTGTAACAAAACAAGTAATCTGAAAAAAAAATTAAAATCAATTCTTACTTAGATCATTTTACTTTTTACTAACTATTTGGATTAATTTTATTTTAGCTAATTTTTATTAAATAATTACAACTAATATAAATATGTATATGCATATGACAGAATCTTAATAAGTGGCAATTTTCACCTTGCTCATGTGTGCATTTTCAACGCCAATTGAGGCAACGCAAATACAAATTTCCTACACCAGTTCCGGTAACGCAATACAGATTAGAAAGATTTAATTTTCTTTATTCTGTATTATTTTAATTCGAAAGTACTTCAAAATGAATCTAAGAAAATCAAATAATTAACAATGTTTAATTTTAAAGGCATCAAACACTAAGAAAATAAACAGAATATTTTGAAATAATCGGTCGAAAACATGTCTAACCTCAATAGTGCGGGGAAAAACAAACTGGAGTCTAACTCATTTGGCGGTGAATAAATTAATATATATAGCGGGAAAGTAAGCTTTTAATTAATAAAAAATTAACCAGATTAATGAATTAATATTTCAAAAAACTGTATCAACATCAAGTGTCATCCACTATAAGTTTTAAAAAAAATGTATTTAAACTTGAGTGGAGGAATTAAAAATATTTTGATAACGATTGAAAATGTTTATCAATATATATATATATATTTATATATATAGGGAAAGTGTGAATTGATAGTAGAAACTGAATTTTTAAAAAATCAAGTTTTTGGCATGAAGAAGCTGACAACAATATAGCGATTGAAGAATGAGTTTATCAAAAAATTTGAAGATAAACATGCATTTAAAAAATTGACTACAATTACATAATCGACTATTTAACTATCTTGGAAAGAAAATATTGCCCTTTACATAGAGAAACTGGGATCCTCATGCAGACAGACTTTTTTAAAGGATAATGGTCTCAGAGACACATAAAAATCATGGAGTAATTGTTACTATTTTGGGATCGGGTACGAGTTACTATTTCTGGAACTTTTTCTACAGTTTCCAGACCTTAGCTGTTATGGGCATTTGTGAGTATATCTTCATAACTAAACACGACAAAAAGCCATTAGAATAAAGAAGAATTGAAAGAAAAAATTATCATGGAAGAATGGCAAAAGATCTGGCACGAATTGACAATAAAAGTCGCGACATTTATGCTTAGAAGATTAAAAGCGATGATAAAAATTCAAAGAAAAGCAGACAAAATATTACTTTATTTTATGTTTATTGTCAGTGTTCTCTGTTTAGTTTTTTGACACATAGAATTAACTATACTTTTACTTAAGCTGAATTATTTCGCTTTATTTTTTTAATTGAATCAAATTCTTCTTGAATAAGATTTCAATTCTGTATATTTATTTTATGTTATAAAAATGAACAATATTTGAAATAAAACATTTTATATACAGAATATGTACTTACCCGTCTTTGTGTCTTATTAGCTTAAGAATGAAGTCAGATCTTACAATATCATTTTTTAAAAATTTTGTTTGAATTGAATTGTTTTAAAAAACCATTTTTTCAATAGTGGGAAGATTTAACGGTAATTAAATTGATCTAATAGTTGAATTAGATTCGATATGACAACGGAAAAAGGTGCGATTTCAATTTAGCAACGGAAAATTTGTAGCTAAAATTGTACGAATTGTAAAAAAAAATGTAATCATATTTAAAATTATTTTTAAAAATTTGCTCAAATTACTTACAATTTGAATCTTTGAAAATATAAATTTTGTAATTTTAAGGACGTGACAAAAAAAATTGTATTTTTGGGAGTTATCATGGAAGAACTAAAAACTATCGTTCATTTTTTTTTCATTGATTGAAATTCTTATCAAAATTTTTAAGTCACCTTAAAAAGCAAATAAATATACATTCTCTAAGAGTATTTGAGCCAAATCCAATGATTCTTGAGTCAACGACCAGCTTTGAAGAGTACCAGCAGACAAGAACATGCATACAATTCGGTTTTATTATTTGTAGATTTTTTTAAAAATTGAAATTTTTGTTAGGATATGTTTGGTAGGATAAGATTAGATGTGACTGTGGAAAAGATTTGCTTCCATCTCATCTATGTCCTATACTGTAAGAAATAGCATTGCAAATTGTTCATTTTTGCAAAATAAAGAGAAGATAGAAGATTTGCAAAGTAAAAAAATAATGCAGCAAGAACTTGTCTGAGAATCCAATTTTAATCAGATATTACCTTCCTCTAAAGACGTTTTTCCTCTAGACTGGCATCTTTGACCACATGTTTTTACCTTTGTCTTTTTTTCATAGATTAAGAAACTGGTATAAGTAAACCTGGTTATTCTTCAAGAAAATCATTCTGGCTAGAGGGAACATATTCACACAAAATCTTTGTCTCGTTTTTATTCGTCGCGTAAGTGTAATTCTCAGAAAGATTGTCTGATTTCTCTGTAGAATAAAAATGTTAAAGACAGAAATGTTGTGGGGAGGAGTGCAAAATTGAAACAATTAATAATTCAACCAATCGAGAAGGGGTGACACAAACATAAATAATGCCCTTTATTTACTTTGCTATTTTGCAATATATTCCAATATATTCATTTTGAATTCACTCAACGGAATTTGTCATATTATAATGCTTATATTTTAAACGTAGTTAAACACGAGAAAAAAATTCCATCAGCTTTCCTCACAATTTCATCTTATTACTCTTTAAAGACGATTTCTCTTGGGGAATACTCTATATTGCGGCGCTCCTCTTGAGGAAATTTCAGCACAGTTTCTCCTGCCATGCTCATTGTAATCTCGTTTTAAAATTTATATAGGTATTGGTATATATACAGGTATAATGTCATGTCAACTTGTGAATTAGATCATTCAAAGAATTTTTATTCGATATTACGTTAAATCGTATGTTGTAAAAAGAATAGGAAATTCGTTGATAATTTGTCGAGTTAAAAAAGCAGTGAAAATGTAGTAATAGTAGGGTAGAAATTTTTATTTCTACAAAGTTTTCTGCCATCTGTATTAATCAAAATATTTGTTGAGAAACTTCTATCATGATAGTTGATCTTAGCTTGCTTTGTGAGTAAAGTAAAAAGTGGGTTCGAGTCACCTCCATTACGATGATGGAATTTACTTTCTACGGGAGAGATTGTGCTGTGCCAGGTGACGGCTACTGGGACTCAATTATATTTCCTACCAAAATATTGCCATTTAATTCCTCAAGACTACTGCAGGGCTCAGGATTTCCTTATGGCTCTTTGATGATAGAAGATAAAGCGACAGTTGAAATTCGACGAATTATTGCCTCATTATAACAAATTGAATTTACAGGGTAAGTTTTCTATACTTGAAATCTCTTTGAAATTATAGACTGAAAAATGATTTTCATCTCTTTACTTGGACTATTTTAAAACCCGTGCTTTCGAAAGCTTTCATCGGTTGCATGCTCATTCACACTCTTTTAACAGCTCAGTTCCAATTCTTTAAAAAATTAGAAGAGGAATCGACGAAATGATCGAAATTTTCTCTCCCGTATATTTTCAGAAAACCTTCAGAATAAATCTTCTCTTTCCAAGAATTCCGGGAGAATTTTTAAAAAACTTTAATAAGGTAGTACGAGATAAGGTTTCGTACTATCCGTTGAATTATCCTCATTGCTACAGAGACAGAAATGTTGGTCGATGCTTTGAGATAATGATTCCAAATAGCATTTCCATTGGAAGAGGAAGAGATTTCCATCGATACGACAAGAAAAAAAAAGAAATTCTGGATTCTCCCTCAGTTTCAAATGATCGTTAGCTTAAAGAATATATGATATAGTTGGAAAATCAAAAACTGACAATTGACATTTTTGTATAAGAAAAAACTTGCGGAAATCCGGAATATTTATTTAAATTTTCGATAAAATTTAAAAATTTGTACAATGCGTGTAAATAAGGATAGTCTAGGTAACTTTAATCACATTTCTATGTCTAACTAACTTATTTAGGTTATTCAGAAATGAATTTGAATTTGTTGATATAAATATTATAAAATTGATGCACCTAAAAATTAACTTTAAGAAATTTATACATGATAAAATTACGCCCTAAAAAGTATACAGTTTTCCTTCGAGATATATCTCAAAACTAACAGTCATCATTATTTTTGAGATAACATTACTGACCTTATTTACACATTTCAGATAAGATTAACTACTTCATTTTTTGCCCTGTTTACTATTATTTATCACCAGTTATGATTTCACTCTCCACTATTATGTCTGCAATTTTTATCAAACAAATAGTATAGCATTGCGAGAGTTAACTCCTACACACACACACTTCAAAACTATAGTAAAATTTCATGAATAAAGTTTTAAGAACACGCTTTTACTGCGGTATTTACTCCTTTTTTATTTTCATCAATTCTAGTTTTTAAAAAAATTTATTGTAATTTTTATTGTACCGTTTCATAAACTTTTGATCATTTCATTGCCAAGCGGCGCCATTAATATGATATGAAAATGTAATTATATTAACCATTTAACTGATATCTAAGATATGAAAAAATTAAAACAGCGTATTATCGTAGAGAACACACCAGTATACAAAATCAATAAATGATTGAAAATTCAATCAAAAAATTCCAACTTTACAAAAAGGAAATAAATCAGGTTTTATAAACTTATGTAAAAATAGCTTTATATGGCCGATTGATACAAACGACTTTCACAGGTTCTGTTTTTACATCGTACATTTTACAAATGAATACATTTTTTGAAAATGCAATCACTCAAACAGAAACTCTACCATTAAAAAAATGTGTGTAAAACGAGTTTACATAAATAAGCGCTCCTTAGTATAAAATATTCAGAAATCTGTTTTGAGAAGACCAAATTTTTTAAATATTGAGTCAAGTTACCCCTCAACACATGAAAAAATAATGAAAAACGAACTAAATAACCTTTTAAACATGCGATCTGCTGGCCATGAAATCCTTCGACAGACCGCTGCGGTTTCATTTGTAGTGAATTGTGCCAAGCTACTGACTCAACTTTGTTGCATCATATTCTATTTATAATTAAGGCGTGAAGTATCACAAAAAAAAAATACGTAGATGGTGCCTCTTGTTTGTTGTTAACTATAATAATAATTTCAAATTGCGCAATGGGGAGGATCCACGAAAAAGACGCTTCATAATTGCTATGTCAGCGTTTAACTTCGACCATAAATGCATGGGAATTTAAAAACCCTTTCGAGATGAATGAGAGCAGAAAGATGTCCTTCCACAGGGCGACAAGGCAGTACCAAGCAAAAACGCCAACTGTACCAACAGGCTCAAAGCTTTTTCTTCATTTTCTTTATATTTCGTTAAGATGTAGCAATTCGAAACAAGAACTATTTGCATAGAAATGAAATAATTTTAAAATATTTAAAGATAGATATATTTCAAATCATGATTTAAAAAAATTAATAAAAAATAATTGATATTTAATATTTAAAAAATTAAAATTTATATAGCATATTTCATTAGGATCTGGAAGTATTTAAAGTAACTCCATATTATCGATGCAAAGTATTAAAACGTTTGCAATTAATACTTAAAACTAGCCGCCTTTGGCGACCAGTCGGTCCGCCAGTATTAATGTTCGCAAAAATTTTCATATAATATTTTATGTAGCTGTGTCTCATAACAGGTTTTTCATCAAAAAAATTTAAACCAAACAAATTTTGAAAATCATATATAGAAAATCATATTTTTATATAATAATGAGATTCAAATTTTCATAAATGTAAACACACTTAACAAATAAAGACACAATTGGTTTTCAAGAGATGCGAACGTTTAAAAACAGCTTGGAAAATGCCGCGCACAGAGAAAATAATATTGAAACACACATCCTTCTTTTCTTTTCTTTTTTTTCTTTTTTTTTTCTATCCTTTTTTTCTTCACTAATTTTGTTTCTACAAACCCTATTTTCACTTTGTTATTCTTTTTTTTCTTCCCTGTCCAAATTTTATTTTGAGCAGGCATAGATTAAATATTCATACAGACTAATAATGAAAGCAGCTATTTTCTTTCTTTTTTAAACATCCCGTTATGTATAAATGAAAACCAACTGACTTCGCGAATTTCTTTCTAAACAAATCATAATTTATTACTTCCTGCTATCTTACTCAGTTGGCGTGGGGGAAGGAAATGAAGATTTTTGGCGGGAAAGTAAGAAAAGTGGCATTTTAACCATTTTCCTCGCAGTTTTTTTTTTTTTTTTTTTTCATTTTTTCTCTCCATAAGAACCATCCTCGTGTCTTAACGAAAATATTAAAATAAAAATTAGCCGAATCGGTCGAGCCGTTCTCTAGTTTTGCGCTTAGCAACGCATTTTGAGAACCATTTTTATTAATATAGAAGATTACTCTATAAAAATAATTCATACTTCAAAGCCCTACGAAAAATTTCAAAACGCTGATAGATGTTGAGATCGACTTTACACAATTTATATTCATAAGCACTGCCTCATTTTTTTAAATCTTGCTTCCTGGAATCTATGAGAGTATAAAATCTATTTAATTGTAATTAAAGACAACCGATATCCCATGTGAATCAGTAGATCGCCAAAGTTAACTAGCTTCTTTTTCAACTAATGATAAAGATGAATGCCTGTGTGCGTTCGTGAGTGTGTGTGTTATTTGTTATTGCTTTTTTTTCAATGAGGGAAAGAAAAGGTTGTATTAGAAACAGTTATGGTAACGTCATTAACAAAGATATTACAAAACTTCAATTCTAGATAAACAAAATTAAAAATTTTAATGAAACGGAGAATTTTCCATTGCATTTCTAATTTCTGTTTAACTTTTGAAATTGTAGTTCGCCTGTGTTTTGCAATTTCTTTATTAGTAATTTATTTCATTTCAATTACTAATAAAGAAGCGTTCAATTACTAATAAAGAAGTTTTAATGTCATGTGAAGAAGCTGGCAGAGTCATGGACATGAAGTTATAATTAAATGACTTAACAGAAATTAAACAAAACCAATATTCTTGGCAAGCCAGCTTGTCACCAAGGGCAACAAACATTAAAACAGAAATGTTATGCGAAATCTTTTACAATGCCAATTGTTGCTGGGTTTTTTTAAATTAATTTTGCAACACACCTGTAGCTGATAAATCTATCAATTAAATGTTTTAATTGTGTTCATTAAATAATGAGTATATTGTATAACGTTTTTCCAATCAGACGGTCGTCAATCTAAATATGACCTTGATTGGAACAATTGTTAAGAAAACTTGAACAAATATTGTGGCAAAATTTGATAACAAACAGTTCCTATTCGGTCATAGCCCGTCTCTCTAAAAAATGATTGCTCTGTATATTCAAATTGTTTTTCATTGTTATCAAGAAAGGATACTTAAAAAATATCTTATACACCAATTTTACCTTGAGATCTCATATACGAAGGATAGAGAAAGTGTTGCATTTCGCCCCCGAAAATATTCTATAGTAATATAAAAAATTTACACTAATGATTTTGATGAATCTCTAAATTTCAGATCTCTATGAATTCGAAAAGCAAATTTCTGAAAAATTTTGTCTGTCTGTGACAGACAGAACTAAAAAATGATATCTCATGAAATTTGGTTTACGGTCTTCACACCAAATTTGTTGATTTCTGTCAAACTTGAGCAAAATCCGTCTCAAAAGTGTCTGTCCGCCCAGTTCTTTGAATATAAGTTAAAACAATAACTATAAAGTAGAGGTAGATAGATAAAATTCGGTAGTAGAGGTAATAAATTTAACATCTGTAGTGCCTGTATCTATCACATTTTGAACTTCGGGTTGATTGTTTATTGATCTGTATTTTCAGAAGCGTGCAAATGCGACAACACAAAATCAGTAGTTATCTCATAAAAGAAGTAACTAGAATCGTTCGAGAAGTAATCAATAGAAGCCATCTCCTCGAAATGTTCTTGCATACTGACCAATTAGGGTCTTATTTCTCTCTTTCATCATAAAATTATAGACTTTGGTAAAGGCCTTAAGTACTTTGCATAGAAATAGCGAACAATAAATAATTAAGAAAAATAATTTTAGCATTAATGCGATGTTTTTACTAAATCTATCTTGCAAAGACATACTTTGGAAATCATATCGCACTCCAAGAACCGCCCGTAGACACACATCATAAAACTGAATGACCGAAGCGCTGCAAAAGCAACACTGGCGGTAACTGTGGTCGAGTCCTAAGGGCCATTACCGGCCAGGGTACAACACTTCCCGTAAGAAGTACATCCCATCATCGATGGGAGGAACCTACCCCCCCCACCTATTAGTGTACTCTTCAGGGTGAAGAGATCCAACCACCATGGCGGAAGCAACTCATCCACATTTCGAGATGCCTCCCCGAGGGGTGCGTATTTTGAAAACCGAAATCTAACAAGTAATTACAGTTATTTTTAAACAACATATCGAATTTCATTGATTAGACGTTCGCAAAAGTGCAGACCGGTAGATAATCGATCCTTCGAATCAAAATTTGATAAAAATTTGTATTTTAAACGCTAATTCAGTGAGCAGTTTATTGAAATTTCTAAATTTAAACACCAGGCGCCGTCCCAACATGCTAATTTTGCCCTTAAGAATAACAGGAAACGCTAATATCTGTTTAATTTTATGTCAGTTTCTGTTGCTTCAAGTCTACACTTCAATTCTTTGGTGAGGGGGAGGGGGGAACTACTTCATCTCAACCATTAGAATCACGCCTAAAACTTGTCTGTTACTAAGTGTCCAACTTGTTGTGCGCCTGCTGCATTTTTTTCTCCCATGACGATTTTGAACCACAAGTGTAATCCACACACGTGCCTGGAAAACCACCGTCCTGGGGACGTCCGTCCGTCGACCGTAGCTGCAGCAGCAACAGCCAACTACGGGAAATGACGTGGGCGTCAGCTGTCGAACGTTTATTTGCTCGCCGCTGAACCGCGTGCGTAGGCCTGCGCGCCATGAATTAAGAGCAACGATAACGATTTTTGCTCATTCACTCCTCTCCCCCGGGTCGGGCGCAGAGTGAAGAAGTTAGGCTCCAGCCAATCGTTTGGTTCACGAAGAAGAAAATATCCTGTTTCTATGACAGAACTATGAAAAAGAAGGATTAGTATTGTTCTCGGAAGCCTGAGGGATCTATTTTGGGAGAAATTAAAACAATCCAGATTGTTTACTAGAAAACGTTTTCGAGAGGAAAGACTGCGTCTGGATATTTATTCTGAGACTTGTAAATTGTGCTTAGGTAGTTTGGGTTGTGTGTGGTTTATACACACACACTATGACAAAACAGCGCTATTTTTGGAATTCAATTTGCATTTGAAAGCGCTATCATGTCAGATGGTTGGAAACAGTGAAAACTGTTAAAATGCACGTGAAAATGATTAAGTCATAACATCTCGACATCTTATTTATGATAATACGATAAAAGTGCGGTAGCTTTTTACTATCTCCCATACGAAATAAACAAAACATTGTAATAATCTTCAAGAGATAGGAAGTTGAGATTATGGCATGTGCAAATTTCAGATATCAAATGTGTCTGGAAAACACATTTGTAGAAATCTGTCTGTTTTAAAATTCAAAAATATTTTGATCTGAATTGATGAAATTTGGTATACGATCTTAATTCTAAATTTGTAGAATTCCATCAATTTTGGAAAAAAATCCATTCAGGACCTATCTGCCTGTCCAGTTGTTCGAATAGAAGTTAAGACAATAAATACAAAACGACTAATTTACATGGATATACTTTATAAAATAACTTTAACATCTAAAGAGTGGAAACATATCAAATTTGAAATAAAATCCGTCAAGGGGCTGACCATCTGTACTTTCATAAGCATTTAAGCACGATAATTCAAAGATGCAATGATTTAAATTTGTTAATTATTTTATATGATTTTGTAATTACAATGTGATATAGATCTCCGTTAAATTTTAGAAAAAAGACGTCCAAATTACATATTCAGTTTTTTATATATTAATTAAATTCAAGCGAATAATTGCCAAACTTCACACCTAGATTTTTACGCAAGTTTTTGCATATAATTAATGAAGCACAAGTACATTTATGTATAGGTCATAGGAGGAAGTATCAAAGGGGCCACTCCCTGTGGATTGAAACTGAATAAAAAACTTTGGATCATAAAAACATAAAAGTTTATCATGTAGTGTATTGACCAAGACTGATATGGGAAGAAAAATTGATGCTGGTTGAAATTAATGTATTCTTTGAAGGTTAAATATTGAATGTTTTGTGAGGAGACAATTCCGGTGTCGTGGCCTGGTATCCTATTTGTCCAACAATACTTGTGACGATGCGTAAATCTGTTGAAACGTAATAAAACGGGGCTGCTTTTACATTTTTCCAAAAAAGGTCAAATTTACAATAATAGCAGTTGATTTCACTGCACGTTATTACCCTGCAGTAAAGCGATTGGACCATTTTTTTAATTCAGAGGTGCTATGAAATAAGTCAAGCTCAATTTAATAAGCAATTTAAAATATTGCTATTTTAAAATGTTATAACTTCTTCAGTAATCAATTATTCCCATTCCTACTCTTATATTAATAATATTAATTCAGTCGTATTAATCAAACCCCAATATTAATAATATTAATTCAATCGTATCAACTAATTTTGAAGAACTACATCTTACCACAACTAAATGAGTTGATGTTTTAAATCAATCTTTCACAGTAAATGCATTTCATCAGCAATGCTTTCAAAATTGGCGAGTAAAAATAGCAAAGCTGGTCCAATGGTTGGCATCAAAGTTTTATTTTGATGTAAAGTTCTCTCTCTATCTAAAATGGTGATAATTATTGATGATGTGTCTAAGAATCAGGATCTTTCATGTAAAGTAAGAATTGGCAGAATTGATATCGAGCATGGAGGAGAAAGAATGATTATTTGCATACACGATATGCTTTAAACTAATCTCTTTTGGAGTCCAAATATTTCTGCGGGGAGTTTGATTGTATTTAATCCCTGGTAAATCGTTTCGATTTATTTTCATGTTCATAACTCTTCCATTTTATCAGGCATTAAAGCCTTGTTATTTTAATTACCTTACAAATATCTTCTTCATTGTGAAATGAATCGTCCTATATCAGCATAGAGCCATTGAAAACGTAAATGTGTGGTTATTCTATCATCCAACTTTCGCGGTATTATAATATTTTTTTTCATTCATTTTAAACAGAATCCTTTTTCAGCTTTTAACAATTGAAAAAATTCGTAAGATTAAAAACTTAATTTAAAAAAACAGCTACAAACAACAATGTACAACAAAAAACAACAATGTAATTTTTTGCAAGAAACTGGACAAAAAAAATTTAAGTTATCAAAATTCAGGAAAAATTTGCACAACTATTAAGTTGGTATTATAAAAAAGACGATTACTTACATTTTTGAAGAGATGTAAAATTAAGTTTAAGCAATAATATTTCGGGAAATTATCACTCTGAGAAACGGAAGAATTTAGGTAAATTTTTAATTAATATTAAATAATTATTTTTAAAAAAATCTCTATGCGCTATAAATATGCCATATTTCGTTGCTACTTATCAAACTGTCCGAACTATAGAGCTCCAATGGACTCACTCCAGACTTGCCCGATGCTATACTTAAATAGTATTTAAATTCCGTTATAAAGCATGCTTTTTTTCAACTCTCTTGAATGTGATTTATAATTAAATATTTTGTTGTTATTCTAATTTACAGAAATGCCAGTTCCTGGTTATAGAGATGTTAAACTAATATCAATTTTAAAAATCTGATTTCTGAAGTTGAGAAAGGAAAAAAAAGAAGGTGTCATTTGCATAGCTTAAGGAACTGACTGATAGGGCCCACCTCCTGTTATCAGTGATTTATTGGTGCAAAAGTCATAGCAGCAGAGAAAAACGCCCTATTCAGGATTGACTCTAAATTTAGACTCCTCGACCACCTTTTACTGCCAATCCAAATTGGATTACTAAGCGCTGAGCCTATTTGAAGGAATCCATGGAAGAACGTTTCTTGTTTAATCGCTCTTGTTTCGCCTTCCATCAATCGCTTTAAATCAGATTTTTCTTCACACAACCACCTACCAGAGAAATCTTATGCTGCTCAAAGAAATCCAGTAAATGATATTCTATCCAAAACACGATGTCAATTCCAATAAGGAGTCTTTTTTTAAAAATAATTGCAGAGTTTAAAATAAGAAAAATTATTCATTTGTATTCACTTAACAATAAAAGTTATTTAAATCAATCTTTTTTTATGTTACACTTCATAAAGAATTTAGTTTTTGGTTCAATTTCAGTTTAATGGCATAAAAAATGGCATACAGGATTGTTGACCACTATTCCATTCTACCATTTTGACTTCCGCTGACACCGTGAGAGTTTCCCGAAAAAACCACCAGGCAAATACCTGCGATACCACTTTTCTACCCCGTAAAAACTATTTGATCTAATAATAACTAAAATTTTCTTAACCAGACCCACCAATGCCAAATAAAAGAATCTCGATTAGATGTGAGGAACGGCATGATCTTAAAAATGGAATATTCGATTCAACGATAAATATTAGACTGATTCTCTTTACTGGCTTTCTTAGAAAGTAATCTCAAAATCTTTTTGAAGTGTTCTGTATTCAACACAATCACAAAGTGTCCGCACTCATAGCTCCCGTAATAATCCATGCGATTGCTCATGTCATCTCGAGGCAATAATATCAAAGCACCGTTTTTACATAATTGTTGAATTGATATCGCTTATATCCAATCATACTGATTCATCACTCACATGTTTCTATTACCTTTGCCGACCTTTACCTTCAATGATCAACTGATTCGCCGGGGATATTATTGTATTTGATTCCGGGTCGATTGTTCGGATATATTTTCATGTTTATGATGGAGCCAAATTATCGGGCATTATAAACGTAGATATTGTATTAAACGTTCTAGATATAGCCAGGTCTTTCAATACATGAACCTTTCTAAGCACCTTCAACACATGGACCCCCCAAGTCTATACTTCCAAGATATATATGGGTCAAATTTGGTAGCTTTAGGTCTAAAGACCTGGCTTTTTTGAGATAGATCAAATGGGATATCAATTGAACTATATGAGTCTGCTAAAGAATCTGATAAAAGAATCTCTTTCTTTAAAAAAAGTTTTTTAGACACAATGAATATCATTAGATATTGAACATTTTTTCTATTTTCGTGAAGTAAAATGTTAATGTTTTTGCTTATAGAATCTTTATAAGAAATCCCTTAGTATGATTTTAAGAAAGGAAAAAAAATGTGTTATTTTATTCGTTTATCTTTAAACGCAAAGTCTAACGGTCATCTACATGCGTCATTTGTCAAGCATATTTCTTTCAAAGATGCTACTCGAAAGATTTATTTTTACTTAAGAATTTTTAAGTTTTCATTTTTGGAAGAGCGAAAAATAGCACTAAACTTGCTTAAAATGTATGTGATGGAAAGAAAAAAAAAGGGAAAGTAAGAACAAATTAATTTTTCATTTAAGATTGACCCTGAATTTATCCTAACGATTACTCATTTTCTTGTATGCAAATTTCTAATAAAGAAATTTCTGTGATAATCAAAAAAATGCGACGTCGAAATTTCGGAAGAAATTTCTTGTTTTAGACATCTTTGAATCCCCCCCCCAGTTTCAAAAATCTGGTAATCACCTCCATCTATGAATACAATACTTAAAAAAGGAAACAAGCTACTGTTATGAAATTAAGTTTGTCGTCTTATATCAAATTTATAAATTTCTCCCAAATTTTGAGCATCATTCATCTTTTGGAAGTCTTACCCGGTTTTCCGTTGACATTTGAACAAGATATCTCAAAAATGTGATAAGCATGATCGGAGAAAATTGGTATCAGTTCGCCAGTATCGGTATTTGTTGATCTATAACAAATTTTGGAAAAAATCCATCAAATAAATGATTGCCTGTAAATCTGCCTGTTCAAGTATATGTGGAAGTAATACTTAAAAAATGCAACAAGCTACAAATTTAGCTGATGGACTAGATACAAAAATTGTAGATACGTTATAAATTTTGAATACATTCGATGACCGTGATCGCCAGGGTCGAAGAGAGAACACTCTCACAAGAGCGCGATAATTCAAAAACGCAATAAGGTACATAAATAAAATTTGACAGATAGATCCGATTTTAAAATTGTAGATATGTTATAAATTTTAAATTCGCACGCGGAAAGGACAGTGTGCATAGTACTTACTCGAAACAATGTAGTGCATGGTCAATGCCAAGGACGAAGTGAGAACACTTCCACTAGGACGCGATAACTTGAAAACGCAACAAGCTACATGAAAGAAATTTGGCAGATGGACTCGATGCTAAAATTTTTAAGGAAAAATTTTTTTTCTCAGAAAGGACAGTAATGCATACTCAGTGGCGGATTTGGAGTTTCAGAGGCCCGAGCCGCAATTTAATTTGAGACCCCCTTCCCCTCCATCTGTATTTACAGTGTGCTCTCTTTATACATATGTTTCTGTATCCGATTTTTTGTGTTAAAAAAAGAGCGGGGGGGGGACCTAGGTACACAAAATTGAAAATTAAAATCATTTTTTTCATTCTACTTGGCAGTATTTAAAAGGATGATGAAGTTCAGGGTCTGTTAAGGCTGTTCTTAAAAAAAAATAGGTGCTATTTTGTACCATAGTTGCGCAATATTTTTCAGAGATACACGCCTAAAATTTCATTATACACTAAATCAATTATCATAGAATGGAGCTGTTTTTCTCATTTGGGAATAAAAATATTTTGGTTTTGTTTTAAAATGTTATCAGAATCAGCTAATATTTTATTTTGTTGTTTACAGTTACAAGTTGTTGATTCCTCAGTTCCATTCTCAGATCGCTCATTAATTTCTTCGAATTCGCATTTGGCTTCGGCTCAACCATCATCATTTTTTTGTGCTTATTCTGTTTTAATTTGTTCATCTGTCTTTTTAGGTTTGCATTCAATTCCATTTCTCTCGTCAATGTCTTCGAAATCATTTTCAACTTCAGCTTGTTCCTTTTTCGAGGTCACATTTTGTTTCAGTACGCTCATTTATCTTTTCAAATACGCATTCTCGTTCAACTCCCTCTTTAATTTGTTAGAATTCATATTCTACTTCAGCTTGCACGGTGTTTGTTTTTCATGTAAATATTCAATTTCAAATTTCTCATAGATTCTTTTAGGTACACATGCTGTATCATGTACCTAAAAGAGTTGCTCAACTGCTCTTTCTGTCTCATTTTCCATTTTAGTTCATTTTTCAAACATTATAATAGATTTATTGAGTAAATTTTTTTTATGTCGTTCTGCATTTTTTTTTTTTTTTTTTTTTTTTTTTTGCGTTTTGAAGCCCCCGATTTAAACTTTCTTTTCTGTAACATGGCTAAAACATTAAAAAAAATTAGTAGCATACGAAATATTAGCTGGAATTTTGACGATTTTTCCGAGTTGAAGAACTTTCCCCTTCAGTTTAAAGGAGAAAGTAATTAGCTTACTTTATCTTTTTGAGTGGTGCCAATGCCTAACGATTCGTATTGTAAATTAGCCCTGTTTTTAACCTACAAATGTGCCAAAATATAAAGCCCCGTTTACAATATTTTCAAAAATACAAAAATAGAAACGAAAATTTATTAAAGAATTATATGCTTACCAATCTTCCCATTTGTCAAAGGTCAAACACAAAAAAGAATTCCTTTCCACAACACAAATCAAAGTCAATATTTTTCAAATGTGAAACGCTAAATCGCTAACAGGATGTTTTGGAGAAACTAACTTCCTTGAGCAAAGATCTTCTAACCAAGGTCTCTAACTTAAATGCGTTCTATATCCTCTTATACTAGGGATGCACAACCTTTTCAGGATGAATGGCCAAAATATGAAAAAGGATCATGTTGAGGGCCAAAGCAGCTCGTGAATGTTAAAACGTTATAAACGTTAAAACTGTTTTTTTTTTCTGTGGCAATGCGCATGAATTACAATTATTATTTTACTTATTTTACTCATGGACACATTATGCAATAAATAAATAAATGAAACACAGACAGCATAAATATGATTAAAATACTTTAAATCAAAAAAAAGAAAGATAACTCCTAGAATAGTGGCAAACTCTAAATAGAATAACAGAGGAAAACTTTTTGGTAACTATAGAGAAAACACAATTTAAATTTTGAGGGAAAAAATTACTCATCAAAATTATTAAAAGTTAATGAGAGGATTGGGACTGAATATTTGAAACTATTGATTTTATGTTGGGCCTAAGATTGGTGTAGCAATGCGTATAACAGAAGAAAGGTTCACCCTCATTTGCGATTCTATTTCTTATTTTTTTTTAATTCATAAGTGAGAAAGTTTGCTCAAAAATGCAAGTGCTGCCAAAGAAAGTTACAAATGCTGCTGCATTTTGCTTTAAGCGCGAAAATTCTTTGGCTAAGTCTTTATAAAATTCTAATATCTGTTTTTCTTAGAACTAATTTTTGAAAAAATCAAAATTCTGTAAATCAATTAAGGTTAACTACGTACTCCCATCCACTAGATTAACGTCAACAAAAAAAATGAAGAAAATGCGTCATTTTTTTGGTACTTTTCAAAATCTGAAAACTGATAATCAAATGCATTACGCAAGATTTGAATTTGATCCTCATAATGCATTTTCCTGTGTGGAAATTTTTCACGTCCGAGAGCTTCTCCTATACGAAAGTTCGCACTCGCAGGTAGCCTTGGAAGGAACAAATTGAAAATCCGCATAATAAAAAGTAAATAAACTCAATGAACAACTGTAAATTATTTATTCTGATGTAGAATCGTTTTCGTATCAGGTTTCCATTCCTGTTTATTTCAAAAAGTTTCATTTAATTTTAAATCAATCTTATTTTATTCACAACGTTCGCGGGCCATAGGTTGTGCATCCCTGTATTATACAAACACGTTCATTGCCTTGTGAGCCATTCGTGTACGTCATAGGGTCCGAGTGTGTAGGAGGGTGTAATATAGTATATATCCCTTCAGTTTCATACAAGATAAAAGATGTAAAATGTCTTCCCCCTCCTGGTTGTTTTACTCTCTCATTCTCAGAATAGTTGGTTTTTCAAGGGTACTTACTGATATTGCATGATGCTTTGATTGAGATAGCTGAATTGGGAGTGGTAATAGTAGAGTGTAAAAATGAAAGGTTTTATTAAAAAATATCCTCTTTTTCAAAATTTAAATTATTATTATTTTAGAACTAAATTTTGAAGCCCCCTTACTTTATGAGGCCCGAGGCGCGCGCCTCATGCGCCTGTTTGGAAATCCGCCTCTGTGCATACTACATACATACATACAAACATACATGTTCGAGAGAAGAGAGCGCCATTTCGGGACGCCAAGATCGAGGTATGAAACTCCCACTAGGTTTATTTTCAAAGTGCAATCTCAGTAATTATACGCTATGCAGATTGCATCGCAGCTAACAAATTAAATGCATAAATGAAAATCAAAATTCGTGTTATTGAAAAGAATGACCTTTCAATGACGGGAAACCAGTCAAAACAATACGAGTGCAAGTGTGTAAGCACAAGTGGCGTCAGCTTTCTTTTCTCTTCCATCCAACCATATTCATTCAAGAGCATTCAGCTTTTCCCCTTCGAGGCATACTGTCCAAAAGAAGAAAAAAAGTACAGAAAGTGAAGAATGGTGGAAGATGATTTGCGTTGCGTTTTCCATGGAACAAATTAATAAGTGAAGCATTTCTGAACTCTTTAGATCTTTATCTAGAGATATGTAAAATACGACTCTTAACTTCGTTAAACAAACATTAGTTCCATTCTTCCTATATGTTCTTTAAATTTATAAAATCTACAATGCAGATAGGATCACACCTATGTTCTATCTTATTTGGATAACAGCGTAATATTTCTTATCGCTCGCTTTCTACGTTGTTTCAAAAGTCTATCAAATAATGCGGCCTTTCTCTTCTTGAGAGATTAAATTTGAATTTTTTTTAAAGTTTTACTTTGTTTTTTGCACTTGTTCAAGAATGGATATTAAAGAATATTTACTTAATATATAAGCGATCCAGAATTTCCTCTTCCCATAGATTAGTGTGGAAGGCAGTCTTTTTAAGTAATTTTTTTATTCCAAAAAATTTAAGGATATTTATTTAACACATAATTCTTATTTTCTTAAATTTCTTCAGCTCACGACGCTATTTAGTGTGGAAACCAACCGGAGTGGCTTTCAAACGTACTTTTCAATAAAGGTCTTTTCTCCTTTCCCTGCATAAAATAGCGGAACTTGGATAAGGAAACAAATTCCTTGCTTAGCATTGATGAACGATAGTCACGAAATATAGATCTTTGGCCCGAGTCTAGCATTTATATTGAATCTATCAAGAGTGTAAATATTTTGAGTGTCTTTTTTGCTGGCTGATTGAAGTCGAAATTTAATACAAAACTAGTTGTAACCACAAGAATAACGAATCGAATGTTGTTGATTTAAGTAATTATGTTTATGAGCTAATGTGTTGACATGGATGCGAAAATACAGACCGACAGAAAGTTAACCGTTTGAAGAATTTGGGTTCAAAATTTGAAACATATTTATACTTTAGATTCTAAACCTGTATACGAAATTTTATCTAATTAGTCTTCTGTGTTATCGATTATCAAATTCTAATTATCGAATTCACTTTAATTCCTACATCCAGACAGACATCCTGTGAATGGATTTCATTCAAACTGTGGTAGAAATCTACAAATTGCATGTACCAAAATTCAGCTATCTAGTTCTAAGCGTGTTTAACTTATTTACAGAAAGGTATGAAGTCAAAAATGAGATTCAGGAAGATCCAAATTCGAGTACAATACTTCATCTATTTTTCGTATACGAAAGAGTAGAAATATTCTCCGATTCCATTCTGAATGAGCAAACTTTTGCGAGAGCTTCAATCGCAATCCATGTTCTATGTCATCTGTCATTTGTTCAGGCGCATCTTTCAATATGTAGATTA
This sequence comes from Argiope argentata, assembly GCA_026289955.1. Taxonomy (NCBI): domain Eukaryota; kingdom Metazoa; phylum Arthropoda; class Arachnida; order Araneae; family Araneidae; genus Argiope; species Argiope argentata. The sequence continues at coordinate 2,174,311 of JAOUZG010018166.1, read as the reverse complement.
ACTCAAGTATTAATAACTATAGTAATTTTTCTAACTCCATCCGCTAATAAAAATCAGTTGTTTACCGATAACGGGTAGTGCATCTTACGGGAGGGTAAGTACTATGGCCGGTTATGGCCCTTAGAACTCAACATAAGTTCCTGCCACATTTTCCGGGTGGGTCAGAGTAGCATTTTATGGTTGCACTAGTACTTTATGAATTTATCATGTGAAAGATATTTTAAAGCAACAAATGGATTAAAATGAAGAAAGCAACAAATGGGAGTTGGTCTTTCGAAACTAGATCGTGCACTCTACACATTTTATGATGCATCTGCACTTGCATGATGATTAACTCCCGGAATACAGTTAATGCTTTAGTACCTGAAAGCCGTGTGTTTATTTTGGACGCCTTTTCCCCAACCGATTGAAAATTAAATTGTATGCAATTATAGATTTGAATATTCAAATCAATATTTAAATATTACGTAAATTTTACATACTTATCTTATTGCACTTTTGAATTATTTTTTACTTCTTAATGAGAATACAGACCGACATACAGTCGATTAATCAGGATTTACTGTCATTACAAATTTATTTCCAAAAAGGATATATAGAATGTCCCAGCAAGACCGAATGAATTATGCACAGCCAAATTCGTGGTGTGAAATACAAAAAAAAAAAAAATCCCAGAGAACTTTACTTCTACAGCTCATAGTTTTCGAGAAAAAATGAGAGAAATGAAATGTTATGTCATATCCGGTTTATAAATTTTTTTCTTCTGCCACTGGATTGGGCTTTGGGGTCCTGTTTTATGGAGGCCATGATCTCCAGATCTTACCCCTTTAGATTTCTTCCTATGAGGCCATGTTAAGGAATTGGTTTATCGAATCCCGGTTACTTCAAAAATGACTTTAATCCATTTGCCTCCACAGTGTGTTTACTTTTGTGAACACTACGATGCTAGAACGTGTACAATCAACCATTGCAAGATGCACTCGTGCATACCTCCATGTGCGCGGGGGACATTTCGAAGATATTTCTATTTAAAATTATACAAGTAAAGGTGTCAATGCTTCGAATAAAGGTTTTTTCGTAAGCCGTATATGAAGTCACACATTTTTTCTCGTGTTTTTCCCGAAAACTACGGGTCGTAGAGGTACAGTTCACCGGGCATTTTTTATGTATTCCAAACAACGAATCTGAATGTGCAGAGTTTATCCGGTCTTGCTGGGACACCCTTTATATTTCCTCTTTAGAAGTTAAATTTAAAAAAAATTAGTCATCTAGCTTTTTTTTTTGTAGTTATTGTGTTACATATATTCCGACGACCGAACAAATAGACTTCCTCTGAATTGATTTCATCCACACTTAAATATAAGTCTACAGATTTTGTGTACATACTATATACTAAACTTTATCTCTCTAGCTCAAAGCCATTTTGAGCTATCATATTCACAGACAGAGAGATAGGAATACTTCTAAAAATCTATTTTCATGGCGTTCATAATAATACTGTTTTAATTTTCTGACAATTACGCTGTTCTTTCTTATAGAAGAAAAGTTATGAACCATTTTTGAAAGATCTTTTGTAAAACTTGGCATATTTTATCAATTCTATTCTTTAATTTTAAATCTTTGGTCAAAGTAGTTATTAAAAAAAGGTAGCAATAACTTCTACTAATAATAAATTGTTTGTGTATGCGCGCGCGCGCGTGCGTGTTTGTGTGTGTGTGTGTATGTATGTGTTGGCGCTCTTCAAATATGGCGTATATATCCTTTGGAGAGTGGGAATGTGCACCTTAGTATGATTTTTTTTCTAAAATTTTAATTATAATAACAGTTAATTAAAATTATGTTAGAATTTTGGCATTTACGCGCGGGAATTTTCAAGCATACTATTGTTTCAAAGACTTTTAAATTGTTTTTAATGCTACCAATTTTAATAGTCGTGCAAATTTTCGTCAAATTTGAGCAATTTTTTATTTATTTTATTCATTTATTATTATCATGCCAGAACATGATATTGTTTTAGGAATGAGGTTTTGTAGCGTCAACAAAAACCCGTAGTAGAAAAATTAAAATTTTATTAACTGCACGAACACCTCAAAATTCAGCTTCTAATAACGTGATGCCACCTATTTATAAAAACTCTGATTAAAAAAAATAAGTCGATGACTACCGCAAATAAAACCTATAAAAATGTCATTTTGAGCACGTGATTACATGAAATGAAATAAATAGGAAACGTGATATTTTTTTAAACAATAAATGCGATACAAAGTTTTTTCTATCGTCTGAGATACTAAAGTGACTCATTCAATGAAACCATTAAAATGAATAAAAATATAATTTAACTTGCGCGAGCACGTGGTGCTTGTCGGTTCCAGAAATGATGTTCTGACATGATATGTTGAAATGTGCATAGCAGATTTTATTTTGATCTTTATTTATTGTATTTTTCCAAAAAAATTTGTACAATAAATTACAATGCAGTCCTGAAGTAGAAACCTTTTAGCCTTTCATCAAATAATTAATATCGCATGATTTTCTTTTATTGTTCAAAGTAAAATTGAATCTTAAAAGATAAATGATCCTCATGTTTACCATTTTAATAATGCTATAATACAATGAGACAAGCCTCCGTTAGAAAGATTCATGTATTCAATTAGCACTTTATAAGACAATTAAAATAACACGGAAAAGAAAGAAGAAGGCGAAGAGAAAGGACGTGGTGGCATTAACAGTGTACAGTTAGATATCAAACTAAGCAGATATGCACTATATGACTTGACCCATCAGGAATGTTCATGTATGTAATGAGCAGAAGAGGCGAAAGACTATTACAACAAAACATTCTTCATGTCTATCATGGTTTGATTTTCAAAAATACAATTTCAAAGAAATTGTGAATGCCGAATTATACCTGAGATATTTGACTGAAATAAAATTTAGTGACAATCGCCGGTGAACAGACTGATCGCCATAGACGACTAGAAATGAAATGAAAACTTATTGATAAACTGAATGAAGATAAAATGAAATTGAATTTTAAGAAAAAGTGAAGTGCAAAAAAGTCAGCTAGCATATTACCTAAAGATTTATGAACCCGTTTGCATCTATTTCAATGAAATATTGCTGACCTAAGAATACAATTCCTTTTGCAGAGAGAGCAGAAGAAAAATGCTCGTCGTTTATTCGTAGAAAAATGCGTCGCATTAGGGTAAGTTCTGACCGGTTCAAATTAGGGAGCCGCATTAGCGTGATGCAGTGGATGATAGTCATATATCATCATCCGCGAGATGTTGTTCATCTTCCGAATAACTTACAAGGAATTGCCAGAAAGCTTTTAAAGCATTGATTTCTTGCAGATGAGTTATTTATTTGTTTATTTGTCTCATAAAGCTTCTCTCATGATGAGTAGGACTTGAACATTTTTTTCAACTTACATCATCTGCAACTTGTTCAGGTATTTGAAAGTGCTTTTTGTCTTTGAAGATATTCTTTTTAATCATACAACAATTACAAATAAAATAATTAGTTGAATAGACATTGGCACTTTTTTTCATATAACGCTAACTAACTCTGTATATTAACTCTTTGCACGTTTCTTTCGATCATTAATAATGGGAATGAGAAACATTATGGAATTTAACTATGTTTCTTTTAGAAAATCTTTTAAAATTCTTTTAGATAACAAAATATTCAATGCAGATTTCAACAAGCTTATGTTGTATTTTTTTAGACAATACATTTATTTCTTATCATTTGCTCTTTCTAACGATTGTCTAAAATTATTCGCTAAATTTTGAGCTAAAAAAATGTTAGTCTCTTTTTTTTACTTATCTTTAATTTGGAAACTGGAAAGTATGTTTTCTGCAACCAATTAAACTGTTAAATATTACCTCTTGTTTATAAATTGCTTCAAGTGATTCTCAATTTCCCATGGGAAATCTAATCAATAAATGAGACACAGGCCAAAATATTATTTTCTAAGCTAATTTCCCACATTTGATTTTAAAAAATGAAAGAAAAAAAATTTAACTGTATACTCCGAACTGGAATCCAAGCCATATATTGCACATATCATCAGTGCTCGTTAATGACTATACCACTGGGTGGCGAGTTTAGGCTTTTAGCGGCTTTAGGTGATGAACACTATGGGGTGCTTTCTTTTATTAAACTAATCAATTTCGTCTTCCATTTCAAAATATTTTTATAATTAATAATTTATTTAAGGAAAACTTCTTTATTTTTTAATATTTGTGAAAAGGTATCTTAAGTTATATATTGTAATTGCATATTGTCTGATATCCATGTTGCTCAGATTATTAGTGCAACGAACGTTCGAATGTTCATAAATATTCTAATACTATGTGAAGGGAGCGCGTTGACGCATCGGAAACTGGCGAAGTATACAAGATAGAATTTTAAAATAGCTCAATATTTAAGAGATTTGCATTATCATTCGTTTTCGTATTTAGCAATTAGGAAAATAAAGATTAACTAAATAAAGGAAATAACTAAACAGTTGTTTATTCACCATGATTGAAGTCCCAGGCAGGTATAGTGTGCCTATTTGAAAATGTAACACTGAGTATATAGTATGCAAATATAAACATTCATATTTGAAATTATTTTGACTTAAATTTCTAATAAAAATATAATATTTTAAACATGTATATAGAGCAATGGAGCTTGGCAATTCTCCATTTAAAAGTTGATTTTTTAAAAAATTATGAAATAATATAACATTGCGAAATATTCTAAAAAATATTCTTTTAATATAAAACAGGTAATAATTTAATGCTTTAATAAGTCAATTCCAACTCCATAGTGTGTTGCTGAATTAAAAGTAGCGTCAAATTACTTGCCATACTTCATTTGACATTGACTTTTCATCGTCAACCTAACAATAATATATATATAATATATGTGTGTGTGTAATATAATCTATATTACTTTTGATTGGAAAGCATTTTGGAGAATTATAGCAGAGAATCATCAAAAAAATACATATAGACTTTTTAATTTCGCTTTATTCAGCAGCACAGCATATTAATAAAACAAGAAGAGTTCAGAACAGAAAATAACTGTTCATTCTCGACTTATATATATGATATCCTCATAAATCCCACATGTTTAGATATCTGAAAGGAATTCTTATACTTTTGATCTTATGTTGACTTTTAAACAAGGGGAAAGCAGGATCTTAAAAAAAATAATTTTATGTAAGGGATTTAATATCATCGAAGGAATCATCTAAAAGAATATTTACACCAGAGATTTATAATCCATCCACTTGGCACGTGGACTCAATTGCGCATTAACTTTATAATTCTTTATTTCATTTATTAATGGACATTATTTATATAACATTATATATTAATGAACATTTTTGAAGGAAATTACTACGAGCTAAATTGAGACAAAACTTTGGGAATTAATAATTACATAAAAAATTAGAGATTAAAATATCATTACACACACACACACACATACATATATATATATATATATATATATATATATATATATATATATA
>JAOUZG010018166.1:2146874-2168684 GCA_026289955.1 Argiope argentata | reverse complement strand
TATATATATATATATATATATATATATATATATATATATGGTTAAATTGATAGTTTGCTATTGTATTTTTAACATTAAAAAAACTTTTGTCTCTTTAAGAGAATAGTTAAGTGATTTTTTAAACCTACCTAATTAAACGGTATTACGTTTTATTATTTTTGGTACAAATAACTCCATGAATGGTATTATAAATCAAAGAAATTTATTACAATTTTTAATGCAATTAAAATTTTAATATTCCGATACTACTATTCTGTTATATATTTATAAAAAAAATTATAATTTGCTCAGTTTTTATTTTCGAAAAATTTAACTCGGTACAAGAAGAGAAAAAATGTATCATATTTATACAGTATCGTTTCTGTTATCTATTTTTATCGTATGCAGTCTTGCATCATAATTTGAAATCGCAGAGTAGAAGCTTGTTTTCCATTTTAAATTTTTTTTTCAAAGTGGATTTTTTTAAAAACGAAATAGAAAAAAAAGAAACCTTTCCTCGCTGTTTTGGCCGTAAAGACACAACTACATGAATTATGAAATTACATTGGATTGATTTTGTATTTTTATTTTTTTCAAAAAATGCACAAATTTTACCCTAGACGGAATTTTTTTTTTTATTTCCATGTAAGTGCATTAACGTCCACTTATTTTTTTATTTAGATGCTGCGCACGCAATTCAGTTTGGCTTCCTTTGCTCTAGTTATATATATATATATATATATATATATATATATATACTCTTTTGTCTAAAAATTTTTGAATTCTGATATCCATTTCATTTTATTATTCTTTAACCCTAATTAATGATAATTGGTTATTACGCTAAAATTTAGGGGGAAATAGCAATTTTAACTTCGCCATTTGATACGGAAAAGGACCGAAGATGCAATAAAAATCAATAATTAAGAAAAATAAAATTATATTCATCGAACTCAAGCTGTAAAGCAGTAAAATAATTCGGCGAATTAAAAAGGACAAAAATTAAATCAGACAGTCAAGGAAATTGGAACAGCTTTGAAATACAGTGTATAATTACTGCATGTGCATTCAAAAGTTTTGCTTTTACTTTACTTATTAAAAGAAAAAATAAAAATACCCTTTAAAAAAACACTTTAATTTAACATTAGTCAAAACACGTAAATGGTATATGTAGATAGACATAAAAATGGATTTAATATTTCGACAAAAAAAATTCTGCTGATAAATATTATACTTATATAAACTTTGAAAAAGTTATAAAAAATAAGAGGTAAAATGGATGCTGTTGAAATTAATATCATTATAAAGCTAATTTGTTAAAATTTACAATGACATAAAATTATTTTTATGCGCTGGATTGTTCAGAATTGATGGAGGGAAAACGTCCTTTTGCTCCCCTGAGTAGTAAAAACTTTTTAACTGAGCAATTAATCTTTCTAGGTGTTAAGGTGAATGGAGTAGAATTTGTTATTTTATGGCACAAAAACATTTCGCTAGGTGTTAAGAAACGCGTGCCAAATTTCGATTAAATATATCGAAAGGTGTGGAAGTTTTTAAGGTTTAAACAAACAAATATCTTTTCGATACAAATACTGCAATAATTATTCGATTTTCATAAATAAGCGATGTATGTGCTATTCATTTTTTTACGCATTCACCCATTTTTCATATATTTCACATATTTTTCATATATTCCCATTTATAATTTTTGTTAAAAACCTGCGAATTAATTCCCAGATGTCTAATTATCTTTACTTATAATAAAGCACAATGTGTGTGTGTTGGCACTCTACAGGCCAGCTCATTCGACCTACAGCTACCAAATTTGGTATATGTATACCTTGGGTGCCGGAAATGTGCACCTCGGAGACCTTTTTTTGAATTTTTAATTAAAATTTTAATTAATTAAAAAATAAGCGAAATTTTGAAGTTTTTTCGCTATAACTTCCGAAAATATTACAGCACAAAATTTAATTTTGCATCAAGTTAAATCTCAAAAAATTAGCTGTTCAATGATACTGATGTTTTGACCTATAAATTAAACACTATTTCTGATGAATTTTTAAACATTTTATTTAATCGTTTTTTTTTCAACGATTTATTTCGTATAAAAAAGAAATAAAATTTTATCTTCTCGAGGATCTCAAAAAAAAATCAGCTTTTAATAAAATGTTGCCATCACATTTTCAGAAGTTCTGATTAAAAATAAAGTTAATTACTACCAAAAATTAAACAGAAAAATGTAATTTTCAACACGTGATTATATGAAATGAAATAAATAGGAAATGTGATATTTTTTAAACAATAAATACAAGAGAAAATTTTCTTGATCGTTTGCACAATCAAAATTATTATTTTATTAAGTAATTAAAATAAATAAAAATACAAAGTAAAAATATGTTACAAAAGTGCGACAGTTAAAACTGAAAAAGATTTTTTAGAAAAGCACCAAACGATAACCTTCTGAGTGCGAGATTAATTATTTATAAGCAAGAAATCTTAAACGAATTTGAAGATGACGTCATTTCAAAGAAACGACGAACAAAAAGCAATTGATAATAAGTAGAAGTAAAATATTTTTGGATTCTTTTTTTTTTATTTTTAAAACAATAAGAAATGTTTTGAATTGTTACTTTTACTTATGTGAAGAAGATATATTGTGCAAATCAAGAAAAATAATTCCTTGAGATATTATAAATTATAAAAAAAATTATAATGTTTCAATTTCTGTAGTGAACATAAAACTTCAATGTCGGACTACTCTTCTTTCAGTTCTTCGTTTTATTTAAAGACATGCTTGGATTGAGAAAAGAGGTCTTTATATTACTTGAAATTTCATCATTTCCGCTATAATTTAAAACTGAATTTTACGTACACTGTTAGAAAATCAGAGAGAAATGCGGAATTCAAAGATAGGACTGCTTAAGGCCTATATAATAGTATAAGTGAATTATATGACTATCGAAATTCGAAGCTTAAAAATATTTTGCTGAAAAACTTATTATGAGACGAAGTTATATATTAAAAAAATTGATTGAACCCTTTAGTCGGAATTAATAATGGCGAACCGACTGGTCGCCAAAAAAAAAAAAAAACCCTCATTTATTTGGTTTAATATAGTATTTTTTCCAGAAAGCCAGCGGAAAAAATATTTTCAAAATCTGACGAAAACCTATTGCTGGATTTTAATTTAACCTGCATCTTCCGCCTTCAAATTTGAAAATAGTGTGAATAGCAAAAGTGGTGTTTTTTTTGTGACATACTGCATTTTTTGCTTGTTTATTTACGGCAAGCAAACATACACAAAAAAATCAAAGTTATTTTATTAACGCAGCAAAACTTTTCAAAACGGTCATCCTTATCTAGAGATCACTCCTCTAACGATCACTTTGTTTGATAGGGAATTTATAAGCTAGAAAAAAATGTTAAAATAACCACATATAACGACCATTTACACCTTCCCGATAAACTTCACTGAAATGAATTCTTTTCATATCTCTGATTTTTGGAGCTTTTGTGACAAGAATTGGAGAGGAAAGAAAGAAGGGAAGATAATACATTCATCAATACCTTCAGTAAAGATAGAAAGGCAAGCCCCTTTCGCTACTTTTACGACATTTATCTAGAAAAGCACAGACAAATATTGCGTTAATATAACAACAGGAATATCGATAAGAAAGTTATCCGAATTTTCTTATTGCGAAAATCAATTTTAAAAAAACAACCCTAGCGGGAGTGGTCTCTCCCAAACTTTCTCGCATGCTTTCTGATAAACTTGTTATGCCAGAGAATGCCTTGCATGACATTGACATACAATAGTTACGGAATATTTACTTTTGGCGTGAATTTAGTTTTTTTTCAAAATCGACCGTGTGATCGTTGGGCATTGTTTTGCCATTCGGTTAATAGTATCAGGAAATTGTGTGCTTTAGAACGCTTTTTTCAATTGACTGGCACAAAATTTTGACGCAAAATTGCACTTGTAATCAAAAAATCTCATACCAAATTTTATATATAAAAATTATTGCGTGTTTGAATTATCTTGTTTATGAGAGTACAGATCGACATACGGTCAACCTGTTGGTTTTGTCTCAAACATTTTTAGGTGTCTATACTATAGGTGTTAAATCTGTGTGCCGAATCATAACTGTCTGCCTATGTTCATTTTGTAACTATTGTGTTAACTTATATTCAAACATGGGGCAAACGGGCTTCCTCTGAGCAGATACTACGCAAAATTTGAGAGAAATTTGCAAATTTGGTGTAAATATTGTATACAAAATTTCATTAGTCAAGCTAGAAGTGTTTTGGGCTATCTTTGTCTCAGACAGGCATTTCCTAAAAATTGTCCCCCCCCCCGAACTTAAGGAAAGTCTAAAACGTGCAGATTCGTCAAAATCTCAAGTTCGAATTTTTTTTAAAAAAAGGATTATTGTGCTTCCTCGATACGAGAAAGTAAAGTATTTATACGAGAAGGTAAAAAGATGCTCTCTTCAAAGAAAAGGAAAGATAACAAATTTCTGTATATAAAATTGAAGCTCCAATAAAAATTTACTTCACAATTATGATTCTTTGAGAAAGGTTTGGAAGTACTAGGGCAAACTTCAATGTAATGCAAAAAAAAAAAAATTGTTTTAAGCATGAAAATTTTCCTCCCACAATGGATGAAGGGACAGATTTAGGCGATACAATATCAAGTTTAAATCACGACGCAGAAAACAATAAACGTCGATTAAATTGAGGAAAAATTATTTTATTGTCAAATTTTCAACAACTATCAATGAATCTATTAGGGGTTCATTTTAATAATTAATAAACAAATTAATTAAGAAAAAAATGAAATGCCCAAGCCTAGATAAATTGCCTTTTTTTTATTTGAAAAAAATATCTGAAATTTACGAATAAGATACCTTTTCCCTTTATATAAGTCTCAAAAGTTGTTATGCCAAAAATAATGAATAAAAAAATTGCTTTAGCATGAATTTTGTCTTTTAAAAATGGAAATCTTGTTTGTTCTTTACTAGGCTACTTGGCATGAAGCATGGCCGCAACAAAGAGATTTCATTGTCATAACAGAAAACCAGGTATACTAATGCGACGCAAACCAAATATACGATTTCGACATTCGAAGTGATATTTCAAAAAGCATTTTTTACGATGTCAAAGTGTTTTATTTATTTTATTTTTTTAATGTTTATTTTTTTGTAACGAAATTATTTTCATTTTGAGAGTCAATATTATAAGGCATTTTTTTCCCTTGTGCACTATCACTGTCGGTTGCTTTTTTAAAAAAGTTTACTTCAGCGTTAATTCTACTCGCTGCTGCAATTTGCAATGAAGGTTCATAATCTGTAATATTTGTGAAAACAGTGCTGAAAAATTTTTGTGTGAATTTCAGGGATACCCTTCAGCTCATTTTAATGGTTTTCTTGTCACACTTCCCTTCGCTACTATGTCTTTACTTTGTCCAGAAGTTTGCACTCTTGAATTTTGAATTACTCTTACACTGGTGATCGAAATAAGTTTAAAACAATATCCCCCCTCTCTCTGGGAGAAATGTGTGAGATGCACGTACCTTAGCTGAATCATCGAGCCATGGATATTTCTCACCCCCGATGTCAGTGAAGTAGTCATGTTTCAGGCGCATGTACCTCTCGATGAGTATCCTCCGCGTTCTTTCGGCTTCCGAGATGTACGGCGTCGGTTCCATCTGTGACTCTCGATGCTTTGCTCCAGGGATGCTCACTGCAGAACCTGTCGGAGAACAGTGCAGACGAAAATGTAATCCTCTATATGCATTAACTGAAGAGGCCAAATTTGAACATCAAATCTAATTTCAGTTTGCTTTTAAGACATCAGTGGTCTTCCGAAACCTTACTCGCATACTCTCCAATGAAATTGTTATATCCTACCTTTTAAAAAATTGTGAACCTGTGACAAGGCAGAGAACGCCTTCTTGACATAGGCATACAATAGTCACGAAATATTAACTTTTGGCTTGAATTTCGCATTTTTTTCTAAATGTATCGGACCATCCTTAAAGAATTTTTTTGCGAATTATCTCAGGCCTGCGATTACGTAATAATATCTGAAAAATGAATTTGTGTTTTAAACGCGTTTTTTCTCCCAAATGACTGAATAAAATTTTGGCAAAAAGAACTACAACTATATCCACGAAATCACTTAAATAATTTGATATATTTGACTTATGAGCTTTACATTTTTCTTTTTTCTGGAAGTACAGATCGACGCTGGCATCCTGGCACGGCGATAACGCGTTTTTCGAGATCTGGGCGTTCTGGGTTCGAGTCCCGGTTAGGGCAAGGATTTTCTTCTATGTACTATCTGTGATGTGCGCCCCTGTAAAAAGGGGCTGTGCAAGCGACTGTGATAAGTGTGTAGCTATGTCGTACTCTTGGTCCTAGTCAGGGTCTGATTAAGACATTAGCACACGGGGCAGTTGCCCCAGACCCCCACATAAATGGCAGCCTCCAAATCGAATAGAAAATTTATTTTACGTTTCCTTCTTTAATAAATGTTCTTCATTACTAAATAAGTAAAGCAGGGGGGCCCCAAAGAAGTTTTTGCCCCTGGCCCCAACTAGGTTAAGTCGTGCCCTGGCCCTAGTTGGCACTACTTCAGAAACAAGAGGCGCTCGTTCGGCTTAAAATCGCTGACAGCCTTCGGCGCGCTTGCCCATGGCAAATGCTATTAGCATCCACAACAGCAGTACATATTGACAGACGGTCAACCCAAATTGGATTTCGCTCAAAATTTGATAAATGATATAGATGTTAAGTATATGTATCGAATGTAATCCATCTAGCTTTTTCATTTTATAATCATCGTGTTAACCTTATATACGAGAATCTTTCTCTAAATAGATTATGCTGAAAATTTGATAGTAATTAACGAATTAACGTTCACGTACAAAACATCAAAATTATAATTTTTTTCAAAAATAATGAAATTATTGAAAAATAATGAGAGTGAAGGGCAGCAAGAGTTACGAAAATTTAGCTTGTTTAAATTTACTTAAAAGGTAAATAGTTTTGCATTTTTACGTATTTTTAGGCATAGTCTTGAATAAATACGAAACATGTTTCGTTACTTTAAAGTTTCTTTTTAAAAAAAAATTTCTCGCATACAAATTATGCAGAGAGAAATTATTGCAATTGTAAAAAAATACAATCTCAAAATTTTGATGAATCTCAGCCTTTTTAACCATTTTGAAATCAAAAACATCATTTTTAGATAATTTACTGTAAAAGTGGAATGTAAAACAATATTCGATTTTTCAGAAATTACTGCAATTTTATTTTATTTTTTCAGTTTGCAATATTTTAAAGATTTCTTTTTTATTTCATTCTCATAAATTTACAGGGATAAAACCTTCTTTTTTTCCCAAAACGAAATAATATTCTTTAAATATTTTTTTTTAGCTGAAAGCATTAAAGCAGAAATTAAATCTTTATCGTCATCATCATTATTATCACTATTAGTTAAAAGCTCATTTCAGAATTTTGATCCTTTTTTAGAATCTCAAGTGTGCATTCACTTTTCATTTCCATTACCTTCTTCATGTATGCAATAAAGGAAACAAAGAACCTCTTTTTCTTTAATGTCATTTTGTTTCTCTTAAAAAAGGAGATTAAATGGAATTGAATAAAACATTTAACTTTAAAAAAAAAGGAACAAGAAAAGGGTAAATATATTTTAATTTAAGCTTGCTATATTATAAAGAAATAGATTAAGGAAAGCGCGGAAATTCATGCTCTACTGTACCGAATTAAAAAGAGGGAACTCATAAAACATCGTCTTTAAAAAACAACTAGCGGTTGATTTATACGATTAGGCCCTTTCAAACGTGCAGTATCACTGAAAAATAAAAAATAAATAAAAGTCACAAAGAAATTTTTGATTTTGAAATGGAATTCCTGTACAAATGCTCTAAATCAACAAACACGACGTTGTTTTCCTCCTAAACAATGTAGCAGCATTCTGTGCTTATCCCCCGTGCTAAATCCTTAAACTTTCCCCACGAACCACTGACCTACCTCGCCGACATCCGCTTCGAATCGTGCCCCATTTCCCCACTCAGGAATTCGTTGATGATTTGCTCGGCGCGCTACCGCGAATTCGCTCGCTTCGGAGCCTTTAAATCCCACGCATCATTTTTTGGGGGGGGGGGGAACTTAGGGTAAATAATAGGGACAAATTTCTTTTCAGAAAATGGGGAAAAATAAGTAGATTCTTTTGTTTGTTTCTTTCATTCAAAAAAAATTATCTGTATTTATCCGAAATTAATGATGAGTTTTTATTAGAAATTTAGTCTCAAAGGTTCAATAACAAACACGGTTTATTTCCATGGAATTTATTATTTATCCAACTTTTGTATTTATTATTTTATTAATCGCCTTTGACGATAACTGGTTCGCCGGGGGCGTGAGTTAAATTTTTTACATATACATGTTCACAACTCCGTCAAGCTGTCAGAAAACAATGCTTTCTTACTTTATTTATCTCTTGTTCAACTCATGGTTTTATATATTTAAATTGGTAATTAAATCTGTTTGATTTTAATCCATACAAATTTGTAAAATAAGCATCCATTTAATCGAGTCGCCTGAGACGACAAGGAATTATTGATTATGTATAATTTTAGTTGAAGCGCTTAGATATAATTTCTTGTTCTTGATGCCGTCAAATGGTCAGATATTAAAGTAGTATTATTTTAATTTCTTATGTCCGAATCAAATTTCACTTGAACCTTTCTCATGGAGACCAGTTCCATGACATCATTGCCCAACTAAAAACATTAACGTGCGATGCCTTTATCTTTTAAATTTCATGGTATTGTAAATTTTTTCCCGCCTTGTAAACTACAAAAATATTAAAACAGACCCCCCCTCCCTCTTTTTTTTTAAACTTTCAGCAACAGAAAAAAATCTCGACTAATTATTGATGAAGCACTGATAACAGTTTGAATTTCAGGATAATAATGTAATTTATTGTTCAAAATTAAGAAAGAAAAAATATTTTAAAAAAATTGTTCGACAATTAAGAAAAAATTGCGCAATCATTAATTTAATATAATAAAAACATTTTTTTAAATAATTTGAAACGATCCAAAATTTACTTTTGTGCAATATTAATTTAGGGAATTGTCGCGAAAAATTGCCAATAATAAATTTTTCATTAATTAAAATTCTAACAAAATTTTAAAAAAAAAATCCCCATACGTGAATTTTCATCTTCCAAGGGATACATGCATCAAATTCGATAGTTGTAAATCAAACGATGTGACCTCTCGAACGCCAATGTACACAAATCCTTAATATAACAGAGATGCCTGAATGCTTTAAATGAATAGTAACTTCTTAACTATTTTTTGCTTATAGTGATATTATATTTATTATATGTAAGGCATTATTTTTATAAGATAATATATCAATAAGACATTAAATTATCTTTATAATATTACTCATCCTATTATAATTATTTTTATGAAATATAAAATATTAGTCAATAATGAATATGATCCTTTTATACAAAAAAATAAGCAAACAATTTGATATAATAGTTAAACAATTAATTGACAGAACTAAGCAAAATCCCCTTAGAATTTTTAAAAATCATTTTCAAGAAAATTCTAAAAGATCTTTGAAAAAGAAAAAAAAAGCTGAAATAAACACGATTATTTATTGGGTCTTAAATGATCAATTTGAATTTACAAATTGCTAAAATTGCGGTAATTAATATAAAGACAGAATTTTTGGGAATTTGAAATAAAATAAAAATTAAAACACGCACTTTGCCGACAATCGCTTAACCCCTTAACCGGTTTATTTTCCTTACTATGTAATAAGATGACACCTTCTATTTTGGGAATATTTTCTTATTTTGATTCAAATGGAAATCCATTGAATACTTGGCTTATCTACGTATTTGAAGTCATTTTACTATTGAATTATAATTGTTATGAAAGATTTATTTTTTGTTTACAACTATCAAAATTCAGTAAATCGATGCACGTACGGTGTGTGTTCAAACCGGTTAAGAGGTTAAAATATGAACTATTTTATGGCAGAATTATGCTGTCAGAAAGTTGTTGATTAAAATAACATGCTTTACCCTACTTGGTTACTTTTCAAAATAAAACTTTAAATTTCTTGAAAAAGATTTTAGATGTTATACAGACAGTTATTAAGTCTTTTCCAGACTATGTATATATATAAAGAAAAGAAAACTGTTGAATTTAATGCAGTAAATTTTGTACTATAGAAAGTCTTGCTCTTAAATTTTCTTTAGTCCAACAAATGGCACAAGAAATTCAGAAATAGTGATTTTATATTAAATTGTTTTCAAAATTACATCAACGAAAGGGAAAACATTATGTTTTCTTTATTTTCATGAATTTAAATAGATCGTTACAATTCAATGTCAAATTTTGGGGTTACATTAATTAGCAAATATTTTGCAAAGCCAGTTGAAAATATGAATAACTTGGAATAGATAATTACTTTAAAATAAGTAACTTAAAATCGTATGCAAATATAGTGCATTAGATACAGAGGCTGTCGTTGGTATAAGACAAAAGAGTTGGGCAATACTTTGTGAGAATTCGATGATATGATCCTTACACATTCTTGCTCACCACAAAATTATCTGATGCAAGTAATTTTATTAAAAACTTATGAATATCTTTGCAGTAATAAATTATAATAAGCTTTATAATTACAGTAAATAATCATATGCTGAATTATGATAGTTTTTACACAATTGTTTACCATCAGGATAAGACGTTAGGATCACCCTATGTATTTAAATTTAAGTATTCTAAAATCCCAATTAAACCAATATCTACCAATATCATAAAATTAAGTATACCATTCCAATTTAATTTTAATATTCATTGCTTCAGGAATATCACCTTCAGGAAGAATGATATAACAAAAACAAATGATAATCCAGTCTTGCCGAAGTACTTCAGTGAAACTGAATGATTGGACCACCGCAAATAATAACACAGGTGCTGTGATCTTGGCCAAATAAACCCCATTATGAACGACTCACGCTCAAAGGAGTCTTGTCATCGACTCGAGGGTTGTTAACCAGTCACACCACCATTATTGCTCATCCCCAGAGAGGCGAGAAGCAGCATACTGATTAGGACAGCTTTTCATCCCCGTGCAGAAATGCCTCCCCCTCCCTTCCTGCCTCTTTCGGAGGAGGAAGAAAGGAGAGGAAGCATCCATAATAAGCAGTGTCACATTTTATATGAGAGTGATGTCACTTTAATTGGATGCATTTATGCATTTGAGCATCATCCTTGATCAGCCAACTATACCTAGTATACACCTGCGATAAATTTATTATTAACTAACCGCCTTTGACGACCAGTCTGTTCGTCAAGATGAATACTCACTAAAATTTTCAGTTATATATTTTATGTAACTTACAGTCTTAATAGATCCACCAGGAAAATGTATTTAAGCTTCAAATTTTGATAGTCATATAACTCATACTCCTATAGCAACCTTAGAACATTTTGTACCTTTTACTATGTTCCTTTCTGACATCTCCCATAAAATTTTAACTTTAAATTGAGAGAAAGTTATAATTTTTTTTTAATTCTAAAACTAATTTATTGAAACTCAATTTTTTTTAAATTTAACAACAGAAAATTGGATTTTTCAGCATTCAAATTTTATATGTTCTGAATATTATTATTATTATTTTTTATAATTTATACAAAATCTCAAAGAATTACCCAATAAAAAAATCTCTAATTCATCATAAAGTTTGTTTTCAGTTTCACTTTTAAAAAGATCTAGATGTGGTAAGTAATATTTTAGTCAATAAATGCACTTCTGAAAACAATTATAAAAACTAAATTTTATACAGGTTTTTTATTCTGTAAATCATATTTAGTAAAATAATATAAGCAATCTAATTTTCTCTTCGTTTTCGAACAAGTCTAATTGAATTATAAAATGTTGAATATCATTAATTTTGGACAATTGGCATTTATTGTTTTAAGCCAGTCAAAATTGAGGAAACTTCAGGCGCTGATTAGAGTATTTTTTTTTTCAAGACAGTCGATATAGAAATAAAAAAGTACGCTTTTTTATATAAATAATGATATTTAAATTTTCATAATTCAATTGGTTTCAATCAAAAAGGAGTGAAACTTTTTTTATTTAAAATATTAATGACTCAAAAGACAGAGGATCTGTATAAAAATGAAAAATTCATCATAATATTAATTGATACAAAATACATAAAATATAACTATTTCCTTTAGACCGTTTTTATTAGTTATATATATTTAATAGAGTTCTAGGAATTATCTTTGGTCCCTGATTGTAGTAGATATCCGGTATATATTAAACTATGCATATCTTAAATTAAGCTGAATTATTATATTAATAGGAACAAGGTAATTTAAATTATCACATAAAACTTTTTCTTGCATTCATTTTCTTCTAGAAATTATATTTTGTGTTAATTCCATTTCTTAGAAACACCTGTTGAGCATTACACTTTCCTAGGCTTAGATTGCAGTGAAAGTTAGTTTGATCTTTCAGTTTGAGTTTTTGCCAACGTTGTGGCAGCGCGCTGTTGTCTGATTGTAACTAGGGTAAGTAATAAGACTTGGGCTATGCAGAGGCTTTTAAAATTTTCAACCAGAACTTTCGCAAAACATTACTCTTATGATGGGTTTTATTAGGTCAGATAGCTAATGTTCAGGCGAAATGGATAGAAAGTTTCTGAATTCATTGCTCCACTTCAGACAGTTTATAGGGGAAAGATATTTCAGAAAGTTGATCTTTTTAAAAAATTATTTTATCAATTTATTTGATTTATGCATTAAAATTTCAAAAATTTAATTTACTTTTTTTATTAAACATGTTTTTTATGCATAAATTGACAAAAGTATCAGAAAATGCGGGCTCAAGCAAATTGTAACATTTCACGACTTGTCACTTTTATCTTGATTTGTGTTCATGCAATTAAACTTTCTACTTTAAAATAAAATTCTTCTCTAAAATTTTGCCTAAAAAAATTTGCAGAGGATGGTCATCAAGAAAAAAATTCTTCTCCTAATTAATCTTGAAGAAAAAGCAAAAAATAAATAAATAAATAAAATGTTATGCATATTATGTCAGATGTAATGTATGTATCATGTCAGAACATAATTTCTTGAACGGCCAAGCACCACGTGCTCGTGCAAGTTAAATTTTATGTTTTTAATCATTTGAAATGTTTCGTTGAATGAGTCACTTTAATATTGCAAACGATCCAAAAAACTTTGTCTCCCTTTTATCGTTTAAAAAAATATCACATTTCCCGTTTATTTTATTTCATATAATCAGGAGCTCAAAATGACCTTTTTCTAGGTTTTATTTGCTGGAATCATTAAATTATTTTTTTTTAATCAGAGCTTTTGTAAATGCAATGGTAACACGTTATTAAAAAACTTTTTTTTAGTTGCTCTTGTAGATAATAAAATTTTTATTTTTCGCTTACGGATTTTTGTTGAAGCCAAAAACCTACTCCCAAAAACAACATCATGTTCTGACATGATAAAAAGAAAAGAATGTGATATAATTAATAGGAAAGGGAAATAAAAAGAAAAAACGAGGAGAAAACGGATGGATGAAGGAAAGGGAAGAGCTTAAAGAAATCTGGAAGGGAAAACGAAAGGGGAAAGTATAATTAAGATGATTTTGAATTAACGTTCTGATCTTGAAAAATAAAAATAAATTTGCTTATTATAATTCCAGTTATATATTATATTAATCCATCATCTGTAAGCAATGTTAGAACTATTTAGAAGCAGCGAACATAATTATTAACAGCGATCATATGACGCGAACGACGCTTGAGGTGGCATCTCCTCTCCAAGATTTTTCTTCACATCTGCAGGGGTTTTTTAATGCTTCCCGATTTAGACTGCACCGAACAAGTAAATAAGGTGGTCCTTCGGTGAATTTGGGTTCCCAACCCTTTCTGCCCAGAAAGCAGTACTTTGATTCCAGGCCACCATGGCCTGCAATTCTGATGAGGGGGAATGGTTTCAAGATTTAATTTTCAAATTGAATTACAAATTCTATGCGATAGGAAGCAATCTTTTTGTGTGTGTGTGTGTGTATTTATTGCGTTAACCGCAATTTTGAACCCGATCTTTATTGATTAGTTGAATAATATTATCTTTATTTTATTATGAACCATTTTCTATCATTTGTTAGCTCTATGTCAAAACATTCTAATTATCAGATCTCTTAATTGCCTTAATTAAAAGATTGACGTAGAAAAAATAATTTTAAAAATTATTTTTTTACTATGTTATTTGCTACATGTTTGTTACAGCTTGCTCCAAGTCGAAGGCCAATTGTAACAGCCGACAAGATATGAATAAATATTTCTGGTGGTAAAATAAACAAAATTCTTGACTGCTTTTGGGTTCATACGATGAATCAATATTTGAACTGAAAAAAATTGCAAATATAATCAAATAATCGTAAATACGTTTAAAGATATATTTGTCAAAAAAAAAAAAATGCTACGACTAGTTCCTGATTCCCAAAGAGTTTTTTCGATTTTTCTCAAAACTGTAGAGCATTGAGGGGAATTATTGATGACATATCTAGAACCTATCAGCTTTCATATAAAACAATCAGTGGGAGTGATCTTCCCAAAGCTATATCGCATACTTATTAACAAAAGTGCTATCGCTCTCCTTCCACAAAAAATTATGGGCCTTTGGTAATGTCGTAAACAGCATGAGTGCTCAGTTTATTATTATTGTTGTTATTTTCTCACGTGGAATTTGTGTACTTCGCAATATAGTAAAGAAAATCGGTACTTGTGTATTAATTGCCTGTCACTGGCAAACATTAGAAATATCGATCTTTGTCGTGAATTAAGCTGGTAAACTTTGATGTAATTCATGGGGACGTTTTTCCCCTTTCTTTTTTGATGGAGAAGAGACGAATGGCTTGCGTGTGGCTGCCACAAAGTTACTAGAATATCATGTTTATATTTGGATACCTTTTATCTGATTGATTGAAATCGAAATTTGACATAGAATTTCAATTGTAGTCCCAAAATCGGATACCAAATTCCAGATATTTAAGTAACTGTATTTGCAAGCATGCGAAACACAAAGCAACAGATAGTCAATCCCCTTGGCAGATCTGATTCTAATTTTGATTGTCATATGTTTTAGATGTTAAAATTATAAACCAAATTCCATTTGCCTAAATTCTAACGTTTTTGTGTTGTTGCTTTTGCATGCTTGCAAAAATATAATCCGTTGACGTTCAATCTGTTGAGAAATTTGATTTATTAAATTTACATTTTAAATGCTAATCTGTGTTCCAGATTTTACCTATTTAGTTAATTAAGGCTTGCTGTTATTTTTATTTACTTATTC
This sequence comes from Argiope argentata, assembly GCA_026289955.1. NCBI lineage: Eukaryota > Metazoa > Arthropoda > Arachnida > Araneae > Araneidae > Argiope > Argiope argentata. The sequence continues at coordinate 2,153,263 of JAOUZG010018166.1, read as the reverse complement.
ACAAAAACTTCCACAAAAGGAATTTCAATCAAAATTTGACAGAAATCTCATATCAATTTCGTACAAAAAGTTTTATACATTAACAAAAACATTTTTTCGGACTCATGGAGGTTTGAAACACATATTCGACAAAACCCGAAGTTCGAATTATTCGGCAATTACAATAAATTATCTTTCATTAATTCTTTTATAAGAAAATAATAGCATACCAAATTTGTGTACAAAAAATCGTATTAAGCTTTTTATGCTTTGTAATTATTGTATTTCTTTATACTCGGACATCCAGACAGGCAGATTTCTTCCGATTGGATTTTGTTCAAAATTGGATAGAATTCTCAAATTTGGTGCAAAGACTGTATACAAAATTTTATCTACTAAGCTCAAAGCGTTTTTGAATTATCATGCTATAAAGGAAAATTATTATTACAATATCTCTCTCAGTATATCTCGAAATAGTTCGTTGACATAAATGTCTTTATTTTTCATTTTGATTCTGCAGCGATAACAAATCATATTTACTTAAAGTGAATTTATAAATGTGTGCTGAAAGAAACTCGTTACATGACAATAAGTCACAAAATTTGTAAATCTTACAAACGCTTTCATTTAAATAGTAAAAATTGTTTCAAAGCTAGCTTTTTCTAAAATAACCCTTCATATATCTTCCGTTATTATTCTCATCTCATGTAGCTGGTTGTTTACTTTTCCCGTAGTCCAAAGGCAGACGACAAGGTATCTTGTAACCTGCACGCTTATTAAACTCGTATATAGTTTATTACGACATATCATGAGTCAGCAAATAAGTTTCAGAAAGGTATTATCGATTTTCATATTTCGACACAAAAGGCAGTGATTTTGATCATTTAATTCTTTTCCATCTTCTAAAATATTTTTATAACAGACATCTTTTAAAAAAATGATTGAATTTTATTAACTGATTTTATATACATTCTCTTTGACTGAAATTATCAGTGTTTTATGGCTATCATTTTTAATAGCAATAGAATGTCTATCATTTTTAATAGCATATCGCATTGAAAGATGAAAAGTATGTTGTTGATATGATTCAATGACGGTAGTTTAGTCATCTTTTTATCATAAAAGTAAAATAAAGAATCTATTATTTTATTTTATTTTAAAGGCATTTTTCTCTTATCTTTATCTCTTACCTAAAGAATATATATATATATATATATATATATATATATATATGATCACATCCTTCGTAGCCTTCATTCACAAAGTTTTATTTCTTACAAAAAAATGTTAAAGGTATTCTTTTTTTTTCAATTTAGATTTATTTGTTTTGTATATCTTGTTACAAAATTCTTATCCATTTGTGTTAACATATTGAATGATTAAATAACTCAAATAACATTAAATCCTTCTTGTTAAGTTTTCAAAGTCAAATAAATTTAAGCAGCCAATGAACAGCAAAAAACGATATAAAATTAACTTAAGGAGGGCATATGTAGTTACAATAATAATCGGATTCATGCCATTTCACAGTCAAGTCATGTTATGTCACATGACTCAATCCCGTTGCAACTTTTTATTAAAACAAAAAGATTCTTCCTTTACAGAGGATCGCTACCAAAGATCCACCATGTCTTAGATCTACTTGCCACAGATTAACCAATGAAAATCGTTGTAGAGAATGCCATGAACATTTGAAGATTGCTTAAGAATTTTAAAAAAAATACTATTTTTGCAATATACTTTAGATGTAAAGCCATAATGACATTAAAAGCTGTGTTCCCTTGCGACGGGCTCTTCTCTATCCATAATGATCAAGAGCACTCTTATCAAAACTAATATCTAAAATAGAATAGAAAAAAATAGTGATCCACTAACAGAAAAAAAAGTACAATGCTGAATACAAAATGTAAAAAACCAAAATAAAATGTTAGAAGGAACATTCAGTTTGATCCACGAATAGAAAATGTGATAATCAGTATAAAATAACAAAAATAGCAAATCTTAATCATTGGATGTCGCTGTTTATTCATGCTTAAGTTTATTAGCATAGCATAATATAATCATTTTTAAAAAACCTGCCTCAATTGTCAAATGCCAAGACAGAAGCTGGAATTTCATATCCGCTAATGATTTAAAAGGAGGAAGATATTTTTAACTTTACAAAGCATTAAGATGGCAGTAGAAGATTGTATACATTCACTACTAAGTTACGTTATTATTTTTTTTTACTCGGGTTTGGGAAAATAATTTTAAAAAATGGGACAACCTAGTCATTAATCACCTTTGAAAAGCCATTATTCATCTAAAACTTAATCCCCAAAAACTCACATTCGCTTTTTCTACGTTTGCTTGTACTCCTTTGAAAATAAAACTCCATTCTTTGCTGAAAGCCTATCACAACTGCTAAATGAAGCGAAAAGCGATGGCACTCGAACATTTATTGTATATATCCATCTGTATGCCATGAAACCCAAGAATTCCGGTGTTTAAATATTTAAATAGCTTCGAGTAGAATTTCAACGAGTGTCGGTATTGAGCTGTCATTTTTAGATGGGAACCGATACCACGGCTCACTGAAACGTTCTCCGCGTGTTACATCAAACGCGATAAGGTTATCATAAAGCTAAAACATTTTTTCCTTATCTTCTCAAGTTCAATGTCAGCTGTCGACAGAGCTGGCATCATTCGGCTTTTATTGATGTTTTCGCGAAAGCTTTTAAAATTTCCAAATCTTTGAACAATTTTATTTTGTTTTCTTTTGAAATGAAAGAGTGTAACTTAGTTATAACTCCAGCTATCTAAATTAAACTGGAATCGGGACATTTCGGATGCGCAGATATTGAATGAAGTTTAGAAATTAAATATAGTTTTTGCCGCTTAATGTGTTAATTTCAGAAATTTTGATAACATTAACCAATAACAATGAAACAAAAAATTGGGCAAAATCAAGTACATTTTTATCTTATCAAAGGGGAAAAAGCCTCTAACCTCTCAGCCTTCATAAGATCTATTTAAAAAACAATGAAAAATTCCTTAACCGTTGCTTATTGACGATTATTCTTTAACATTTCAATTATATCTACTCTATATCCGTATTGTTTTTTTTAAAAAATGACAGTTGTTACATGTCTAACTTCAAACTATTAAATGCTTGACTATTTCGCGCTCATTGCTGCCTTTCCTCAACATTTTCGTCCTCGCCCCAAAATCATGGACATTTATTATTTGACCTTGTTCTTCAAATTTTGTAGATTTTTCAAAATTTTGCAAAGAAAATTAGAAATTTTTATTAATTTCAAAATTAATTTTTATTTTTAGCCAAATCTAACAAGGATTTACACGTCTGTCGGTCTATGCTCACAAAAGCAAGCAAATTCTATAACTCAAAAACGCAATGACTTCAATATAACAAATTTATAAATAATTTTGTAATTATAATTATCATTCTGTCTCAAATTTCTGTTTCAATCGGTTGAGAAAAGGACATCTAAAGCAGAAATGTCATTCCTGTGCACTGTTAATTGTATGTCAGGAACTAATCACCCCCCCTCCACCAAAAAAAAAAAGAGATGGAAAGATCAAACCAAAGGTAAATGTTTCATCATTGTTGTACGCCATTGCTATGGAAGGCGGTCTCCCCTTTACCCAAGGTCCACAGCAGAGGAGAATGGGGATAAGATCTGAATTAAGGAGTGGGCGAGAATCATTTGGAGAGACCACACCCTTTTGTTGGCTTATGATATAAAATGTTTGAAATCTTTTTATATTTTGTTTTCATAAATTTATACAAGGTATGCATATAATTATCTTCAGTTTGAAATGAAATAACTTTATTGATATTTTAATCACAATTTTCAATAATCTGCAGCATAAGGAATTTTTTTTTCATTTTTACACTTTCCCATTTGAACCATCAAATACAATCGGCAGTAAAATAAAAGTAACTTATTTCAGCAAGAGACATTAGGTTGACCGGCCTAGTGATAACCACTTAACTTTTTTTAAATAACAATGAATGTCTTCTAATCTCAAATGAGAGATTTCTTCCCTCAGAATTACGCATTGCATTTGAAACTCTATGTGCATAATACCATTATTAATCTCTCAGAATAAATAAGACTGCCTAAATACCTACAGCACAAAGAAAGGAAGATAAAGAGAATTTTCACAACTAATCGAGAAAAAAATGTTTTCATTTGTTAGAAGATATTGACACATTTATTTTCACAATTGCAATAATTTATTTCATACAATGAGATAAAATCTCGTTATTATTTTGTTATTACGTTGCCTTTTACGATTAATTCTAACTAAAATTCAGTTGAATGGGAGTGCAATTAAAACAGGTTCGGAACATGGTTCAGGGATCAATTTTTCACCAGTTTCAGAACTCTTGAAACTTGCAACTTCTTTAGTCATTCTTTGGTTTGCTTTCTTAATCAGGAACTGCGACTAAAACGTTGATAATGAAAGAGAAGAAAGAGAAGAAATGTGACTGTTGAAGACGATCGCGGCAATCGATTTGTGATGAATTATTCTCGAGACATAGCGTGCCATGCCACGATAAATAAGTGTCACTTGAAGAAATCTTCAGCTTGAATTCCTTAGAATGTTGTTTGTTCGGGATTTTTTTCTTACACTGATGTTTATATTAGTGATAAATACGTATCATCAGTGTGCGTACAGAAAGTGGAAGTGGTTCCAAATTTTTATGCCAATCTTGCTGTTTCAGTTTGCCAAAATTTATTTCAAAAGGAAATTGATTTTTTGTTGTTGTTTTGAGATTAGAATTATTAATAATTTGTATTATTAATAGGGTAAAAAATGGTATTTTAATTAAATCAAATTGAGCATTTAAATGCAGATTTTCTTTTACTTTGACCCCAATTACAGGAATGATCACCCAGACCGAAATAAAATTGCCGGAGAATTTTTATTACAAATGCTAATGCACACAGAATGTTACAGGAAAAGAAAATTGTGATAGATAGAATTGTGTGTAACTGTAATCTATGACAATTTAGTAAACAATAAGTAGGAAGCTATTAGTGGGCGTGTCACCAGTGGATGACGTCAAGCGCGGTGCTAAGTCTCGTAGGGGTTAGGCAACAGTCCCTTGAAGAGAAAAAAAGACATTTGTTTTGGACCACGCAGAATATTGATTGATTGTGATTGTTCAATGCAGCGATATTAGGGTTTATTTACAAAGTTGTCATATACGAGTGTTTATCACATTTGATCATATTTCAGTCAATTTAATTGGCCTAATGGAGCACTGTATTTTACTTTCTAATTGTCACCTTTAATTCTGTCTTAACATACTTAAATTTACAGATTTGAAAGAATTTTTTTTTAAATATTCTATATCTAAGCTTATAAGATTTATTCTTCCGAACGAGAGTAAAATAAAATTTGATAATGCGCTATTCAATTTATTAATCTTAATTTTTGCATATATTAATTGAAAAATTATATTAATTGATTCGTATTTTTAATCGTATATTAATTGAAAAAGATAAATAAAATCATCAGAAGAGGAGTAGAATCTATTTTATTCATCATTTGTTTGAAATTTTTTCTTTTCATTACTTCTTTTTTTCAAAAAATATTTCAATAAAGTGAGAGCGTTTTTTATATTTATTCATTTTGCACATATTAAAATTTAAAAAAAATAGGTTCGCTCATTTAACTTCTTTACTGGAAATATTCATCTTTCATCTTGGAATTCATTAATAATAAAAATTCTTTAAAGATTATTTAAATATAACGTATGCATTCCTTCACGATTTTAATAAAATATTACTAATATATAAGATAAGCCAATGTTACTTTTAGACAGAACTTCTTAAATATAGGCTGCAATTCCAAATATAATTTTATTAGAGAATTAAAAAATATGCGATTAGGTCAAACACACCGCGCAATTTGGCATCCATTACATTTTATTCAAGGGAGAAAAAAACATGAAACCAAAAAGATTCTAACATATTATAATATATTGGCGTCCCGTTTTAAAGCAACATTTTGGCTATTTTAGATTAAACTTCTACTGATGTATTCCATCATTTCATCTCTTTTCTAAAATTGTACATTATTCAAAATGAAAACTTGACCAAAATGAAGATTATTCAAATATTTTATTGCTATAATGAATCCCCCCCCCCCATCGGAATAACGATTTTTGTTCTCGCCTGAAAAGAGTATTGTGTGGGAAAAATTATTTAAAAAATAATACTAAGTTGTTGTTTTTTAAAAAAAGATATTCATATTTAAACAAATTTCGTACTTGTAAGTCCCCTCCTTTCTTCATATTAGAGAGTTATATCTAACTAGCTAACGCCGAATGTCATTAAAAGATTTTTAGTGTGTGTGTGTGTGTGTGTGTGTGTGTGTGTGTGTGTGTGTGTGTG
>JAOUZG010018166.1:2132234-2146864 GCA_026289955.1 Argiope argentata | reverse complement strand
GTGTGTGTGTGTGTGTGTGTGTGTGTGTGTGTGTGTGTGTGTGTGTGTGCAAATGAAGAAAAATTGAAACTTAAATTGATTTTACCCGGGAGGCATAAAATGAAAAAGGAGCTGTCTGTTTAAATCACGATACAAGAGCAAAGCGATTGGCCGAATTTTTTCCCTTTAGTGATTTTATTTTGAGATTCTCATATGGATTCATAACCTGGGAACGATGAAGCCAGCAATTTTGTTAAGTGCGCGTTAGGAATAATTAAATAAAAAATGACAATTGAATCATGAAATAAAAGAACATTTTACAATGAAGTTGACATGTGCTAATTAAAGATAAAAGTAAATTAAATAGATTTAAATTAAGAGATATCACTATATGCATATTTAATAAATATATAAATAGGTAAAACATTTTTTTGGAGAAATAGTCGCAGAGTTCATTAGCAATTTTCATTCTTTATGATCTTAAGGAAATTGTCTAATTTTTAACTTTTGAAAAGAATTCTTTATTAAATACACATAATGATCATGATATACACAATGGAGCATATCAGACAGAAATTCAGAAAGCAGAATCAAGAGACCGAATGTAAAGTAAGCTTATATAGTTTCAGAAAGTTATTTGCCGCTTTTGCTCAGAGGAAAAACGACAAACTGTGCAAATTAGAAATAAAAATTATAATAAAATTGGAATTCAATTGATTAGGAAATTATTTTTAGAATGCCGATTAATTAGAAAATATTAGATGCATTGTTTGCTTTAATAAATGGATTCTTAATAAAATATTTTAAGAATTTTTTTAAAATGTTTTTGCTTGATAAAATATTTTACAAATGCTAAGATTTATTACTAATTTCTATAGAAACAATTTAGTTCGCCGATTTTTTTTTGAGCTCAATATTAGAATATTAATTTTCATTAAAAACTAACCTTATGAATGAGGGACGTGTTTCTAACCCTTTATTTTTGTTTAGTTTGTTTATTGTTCCCTATTTCTATGGCAACCTTCACAAGCAAGCTAGTATTCGGGAGTTGAACGACTCTCCACTTTTGATATGCTGATTTTATTAATCCATTCAGCCTTTGTCCATTCTTACTCAACTGTAAATGAGAAGGAAACTGCCGCTCTGCAATGTCAAAGGGAAAATCATTTTGAAGTTTCTTTTTCTAATTATTTAAGGGTAAAATAATCTTCACTTTTGACCTTTAAAGGCGCTGAATAGAATGTTGAACTTTCTTAAGCAGTAAACTGAATAAATTTTAAAGCCGATCTATGTCAATACATTTGTTTTATCCAGACTAAGAAAAAAAAAAGAAAGAAAAAGGAAGGAAGAAAGGAAAACGTTTGTTAAGTATTTTTCAATGAAAAAGTTGATAGAATATTTATTTGAATAAAAAAAAAAAGAGAGAAGACGGAGAGAGAGTTGTAGACATTAGAATTTTTCTAACAAAAGAACTTCTGTATGGATAAAACTTGATTTGGGAAGAGTATATTCTTTTTTTTTTTCTCCCCTTTTAAGGGGTTTTTTTTTTTTTTTTGGGGGGTTCAACATTAAATAAAAAAAAAAATGTTCAAACGAAAAATAAAGGAACAACTGAGAGGGAAATAAAACATTGCGTTGGATTTCATTTTTATAAGATTAAAAGAATTAAAATGAAAAATAAAATTAAACATGAACATAAGAAAAATGACAAAAAAAAAAGCTCATGAAATTCTTTTTAGTCTATTAGCATGAAATGGATTCCAATCTTCAAGTACCGAAAAATATATCTGTATCTTATTTTTACATTTGAAACGATTAATATTAACTATCCTGCTAATTAACAACAGATATCTATTAATTCTTTGCATATCTAATTTCCCTCATAAAATAAATTTTTAAAAATGTTTTCTAGAAGTTTTCGAAAAAATCAAAATTATTATTCAAGTCACTCCTCTCTTGTATGCTCCTATTTTTCAGGTAATTTATTTTGTATAATTTAATAAAAACGATATTTTAAAGATCACTTTTGTTAGAATACTAAGAATTGATATTATTTTCACCTTTGCTGTTTTTTTGCATTTCAGTATTTATTTTATAATTCATTACTATGAATATTTCAGAATTTTCTAACTATTTTTGTTCTCAAATTTTCTACCAGATACATCACTCATACAGAAAAAAACAATTTGATTAAATTAATCGATTATGTGTTAACTAAGCACTGGCAATATTAGGATTGTGTATTGTTATTCAGAACATGTAAATGCGTACAAGTTATAATTCTAATAAAACAAGTCACCAGGGAAAGAATGATTACAAAGTTTCATCTTTACAAACATAAAATAAATTTAATTTAAAAAAAGGATTTCGTCCAAAATATGCGTCCTATCATTTATTTTATTTTTCTGATGATTAGAGTAACATTTACAGGAAATACAAAAATTTCAAAAACGAGCTAATTATTGAAAAGAAAAAAAGGATTTCTATTATATTAAATTTCCAGGAAAACGGTATCGAACTAAAAAATTCGGGTATCCCTTAAATATTTTCATAATTAAGAAGAAAAAAATGACACTGAGAAGTCCATAAAGGTTTAAATCGACGGTTTCGCTCTTAATCCCTCCCCTGTCAGCAAAAATAAATAAATAATAAAATAAAATAAAACCAATAAAATAGGTTGCCCGCCAGCGTCCTAGAACAGAGGTAGCGTGTCTTCCTCGTGATCTGCGCGCCCTGGTTTCGAGTCCCGGTTAAGGCATGGTTGCTCTCCTCTGTACTATCTGCGACGTATACCCCCCCACACACACACCTGTAAACAGAAACTGTGCAAGCGATTCTGTGTGTTTCATCGTCATATGAGCTAGAAGCCAGACTTCTGCCCTCGGGTGCTCAGAGGTCCAAATCCTCAGAAGCTACTGCACCCCTCTTTCCGTCGTAAAGCGGACACGTCATCATCATCTATAGGTTTCTCATGTTGATGTGTTTATTCCAAATTATTTTTTGTCATAACTTAATAAAAATTAATATCATTTTCCGACTTAATAAATACATAAATAAATAAATATGCCAAGTCTATAAATAATTCATTTCGATTACTACGACATTTTAAATTTTATGAATCGTATCTATCTTTACTGTAAATGTATTGTATTGTAGGTTCACTTCAGACTCAGAATTGTTTTTCAAATTCCAGTGATTTCCCTTTGTAGTCGTTAGAATGATTAGAAAGGGGATTACCCTTACTGAGTAAAGGGCAATTCATTCAAGTCGTGATAGCTACCGCACTTCGCTTTTATCTTATTATCTTTCGGAACATCACAATCATTAAAAAGATTAGACTAACGCATAAATAATGGTTATATTTATATGTGTGTATGTTTTTTTGTTCGACAATTGAAAAACTATAAAGGTGTCGAATATCTATTTATTATTAAAACACTAACTAACTTTTCTATAACTACCAATAAATTACTACAAAATATTTTTTTACAACTTAGAATATTGTTTTTAAATTCCATTTTTCTCTAAGCAAATAGAAAGTATTTATGTATGAGATAAGCGAAAAATAAACATTTTATCGCTCAGTTTGAAATGCTGATCGAAGAGCGTGATATTTAAATAAAACAAAAAAAATGAATTTCAAAAATTAAATATATAACTTTATGTTTCTAAAGTTAGTTAACGTCAAAATAATTTATTTTCGTGCATTGTAACTATTAAAAATTAATTTGCATTAAATTTGTAATGTGTTCAATTATGTCGGTACATTTCAATGTACACCCCCTTTGTTGCTCAGAGGAGACAAAGTTGTAATTCTCTTCCTTGCAATGCAGCCGTGTGGACCCATTCTAATCTGGTTTGGTTGGTTTGTGGTTCAGTAACGGGAGGGCCATTCTTTGATCGCAGAACGCTGGACTAAAAATTAAGTTTATATTTGTCTGAAAAGCTACTGTATTAATAAATAGAAACAAAGTAAAAAAGTTTTTAAAATAAACAAGTGATAAAAGCTTAATAAACGTCACAAAAGGCATGCGAAAAGTGTAAAGATGTGATTAAATTTAAAAATAAAATCCAATGACATTTTTTAAATGAAAAAAAGTTAATTTTAATTATGTGGTATTTTGATCGCCAGCATAAAAGTTGTTCGTAAATACTGATATACTTAAGAGTTTAAAAGTGGAGTTCACCAAGAAAGTGGAAAACCTATAGGGAGCAGTTGAACTGTGCGCAAGTAGGAAGCTTGTTTTCCTTCTGATAACAATAAATCAATCTGCATTGCGGGCGTCTTAACCAAGCGTTGGGTTTTAGATTTTACAGAGAAGACCAATTTTCTACGAACTGCGTTTATTTATTTTGAGTTTCGAGACACTGTTTCGCTTACCAGTGTCAATAAAAAGTATTCTTGATATATATTTTTTAAATAGCATGCAGGACAAAGCATACTGTAAAAAGCTAGTGTTGTCTTAGCGGCCTTATCTGTTTCTTCCTTTTCACTTATTCATGTATGAAATGGCTACAAAATAAAACGATGAAGCCTCGGTGAAGAAATGTGTAAAGTTCGAAACGCATAAACCAATGAATGACTACAATAGTTCCATGATTTCAAGTATCATAAGATACCTAGAGAATCGAATTTGGGTGATGCAACAGCCACAACTCCGGTTTAGAATATCAGCCATTGTAAACCGAGTTGCAGTAAAAATAGAATAGGAATGATTAAATTTATAGCATGAAAGAAAACAATTCCAAGTGATGAATTAGCTCGTTAGAAGTAAAATTATAGTAAAGTAATGTGTGCTCAAAAAATAATTTCGGGAAAGCTGTATTGGAAGATTTAGGTAGTTTTCAAAAGGGTTCAATAACCAATGGTATTGGTTTCCCCAAAGCTTTCTCGCATACTCTCTAATGTAGGCATCATTCCAGAGAACACTTGGCATAGTATTGGCATAAAATAACAAAACATTAACCTTTAGAGTAATATAACATTTACACTAAAGTTATTTTTAGATTAATTTTTAGCCTGCGGCTAATAGTATCGGAAAAACGAATTTGTAATTTGGACTCGTTTTTCCAAACCGAGTGGAACAAAAATTTTACATTTATCACAGTTAACTTGTAATCACAAACGGACATTATAAAAAGCCCTTTTTGAGTGGGATTTCTTTAATGTGAACAGTAGAGACAGTGATCACATCCAATTTTAGCCCCAACTTTTTATTTACATTTGGATACAGGACACAGCACACGCATAAAGCAAAAATACGAGACACACAAAACTTTTCCGTCACCTTTCTCTTCGTCAGGCCCAGACTGATGTCTCTTCGCTCTCAGAATGACTTCTCTTCTCCCTCGTTCAATGGGGGAGCGGGTTGCTATATGAGGTGAGAAAAGTTGCCAAAATTGGCAGGCCTTACAAACATGTTAAATTTGATACATTTAAATTATAGGTCAACGTGGTCACGTTAGAATGTTTCTGAAAGTACAGACACTATATATGTCAAAACCCTTGTTGAATTTGATTCAAAATTTAATGGGTCTACAATTTAGATCTCAAAATTGTATACTGAATTTTTTCTAGCTAACTCTCTTTGTTTTGTAGTAATCGTGTGAAGTTATATTAGTACAGTTCAAAAGACTGACTGCTTCTGAATGGATTTGGCTTAAAATTTGATAGAAAATAAAAGATTTGCTGCAAAATTCATATACCAAATTTCAAACGTCAATTCAAATAGTTCGAAACATTTTTGAACTTTCTCTGTCTCAGACAGTTAGACAAACATTTTCCAAATATGTATTTTTCCAACTCAGGGAGGTCTAAAACGTGAAAATTCGCCAAAGTCTCGAAATCGATTTTTTTTTATCATTTTATTTTCTCTTTACTAGGTTTACGAGAAAGTAAAAATCATGATTGGAGAAACGTATTTTGGGCTCCTGGAGGTCTGAGACGCAGAAGTTTCTCAAAAACTGGAGTCTAAATTTTTCGAAAATTTCAGCACTTTCTCTTTGTATTCGCCATGTACTCAAAAAAGAAGCAGTCTTTGGTTAAAATAAAATTTTAACAAAATCAACGGCAGATTAATAATATCCATTCCAAAAAAATTTAAGAGAATAAATAATGCATTACATAATTCCTAACAATAAAATTATAAAAAAAAATAATCTTAATGCTTATTTTTGTGTCCGCGTTTTAATTATGAAATGAAACACAAGCAGATATAAAAATAGAATAGTGAAATTTAAATTTACAAGTTTTTGTATCATTTTGTATAGACAGACTCTTAAAACTGATCATGCATATTTGCGGATTTAATAGCTTCGTTCGCAGTTTCTTTAGCCTTTTCAATTCTTTCAAAATTTGTCGTGATTTTATATTTTTAAAGATAGCAAAGAGACCTGCAAAATTATTATAAATGATACTTTTAAAATATAGTTTGTGAATAGAATACGTTTTGTAAAAGTTTGTATATTCACATGAAATTCCAATTTTAACCTTAAAATCGTCGAATTTATTTCGATCTTATTTTTTTTTAATGTTAAAACTAAAATCAATTTCTTTCCCCCTGAGTTAGTACTAAATGATTTTTGATAAATAGGCTGTAAAAATATTAAAATATTATATTCTCATCGACAAATATTTCGAGGTTAATATATGATAAAGACATTTGAGATTTGATAAAATTTCATATTTACAAAATGAAACAAATCAAGCAAAATAAAAGTACTTAAAAATAAAAATGAAATATTTCAAAAAAATAAATTATTTCTATTAAATCATTGTAATAAGCGAATTTAATCAATTATTATAGTGGGTTTTTTCATATTTAGTTTTATAAAACAATATTTCAGTTCACAATGCTTTTCGTTCTTGCTAAGATTCCTTTACAGTGGACAATTTAGATTTTACTTTTTCTCTTAATGGAAATTTAAAGAACTAAAAATTTCATTGGCACGATATTTTTTAAAATTCTGCAGAATTAGTAAATCAGCTCATTGAAAGATTTAGAATTATTACATGGTAATACAATAAATATATAGAGACAAAAAAGAAGTTTAACTGTGCCTACACCAACACTTTATTTTTTTCGCATTGTTCCCAAATTAAAAAGTATCTTTATAAGCATTTAATATTTACAATAAACTTGTGTTTAGTAAAAATGCGCATTTGTTAAAAAAATTAAGCTATCTTTCTTTCCGGAGCAGAAATCGTCTGGCTGGATTTTGTTACAAGAATTTCATTGGAAAAAAAAACAATTAATTCTTTGTCCAATTTTGTACAATCTGATTTTTTCTATTTGTAAAAAAAGATTTTTTTGGTTGATTTTCAATTCAGTTTTTTATGTGCTAGCGATTTATAGACTTTTATTATCAAAGCATTATCATTTATTCAATTACAATTCGAATGATTTATTTAATTAAATTTTGATTCTATATGAATGGTCTTACCTGGTGCTCAATTTGGGAAAGAAAATTTATTTCAAGACTATAGAAAATTTATATTAAAGGGTTATAAATTTATTTTTAAAGAAGTCTAGTATTTATCTTAATAGTAAACGTGCATTTTAAATACCAGTTTTATTATCATGTCAGAACATGATGTTGATTTGGGAATGAGGTTTGTGTTGTCAACAAAAATCTGTAGGCGATAAATAAAAATTTTATCTGCACGAGCATCTCAAAAAATCAGCTTTTAAAAACGTGTTGTTGCCATTGCATTTACAAAGGCTCTGATTTAAAAAAGTTAATGACAACAGCAAATAAAACCTAGAAAAAGGTCATTTTGAGCACGTGATAATATGAAAGGAAATAGATAGGAAATGTGATATTTTTTTAAACAATAAATGCGAGACAAAATTTTTTTTAGATCTTTTACAATACTAAAGTGACCCATTCAATGAAGCAATTAAAATGAATAAAAATATAATTTATTTTGCACAATCACGTGGTGCTTGGCTGTTCAAGAAATTATGTTCTTACGTGATACATTAAAAGATACATAACATATTTCATTTAAATCTTTTTTAAATTTATTATTGTTATTGAGAAACAGTGTTTATTGACATTTTCATCTTTTAAAACATAGATTTTTTCTCAAATACTATCTGTATAAATGAAAGCTCTTTAAAATACTCTTTTAATTTAACATCGAGAAATTTTTCTAGGATTTTATTAGATTTAAAAGGAAAATACATAATTTCAAAAGTCACGTCTAGTTCTTTATGATGTCAACTCTAGAAAAAAGATTTACTTGCTAAAGAGCTACAGCTGCAGAGATAGAGAGCTATTATATGTTTACAAAATTATAAAATTTCCTTTTAAACTATTTTAATAGTTTATTTTATTTATTTATTTTTCTCACATAACTGAATAATTTACATTTAAGACATTTGTTAAATTTCTCAAGCTGCTTTTGGCGAACATGAAACACTTTTTTTCCATACAAGGTATCACGAAACGCTTGGAAACAATATTTCAACTTGTTACGTCTGCAGAACGTCTGGAAATGCACCTGTGGTTCAAGAGCATCCCTTTTCAAAACTTTCTTCAACTGTCTGATTAAACACTATTAAATTTCTTTCCCTATGTCTTCTTTCTTTCATTCATTCATTCATTTTTTTCTTCTTCTTCTTTGTTTACTAAGTTAAAATAATGTTTTTTTTTCCTTCACTCTTTTTTATTAATCATTAGATTTCTCTGGAAACAAGAGCTAATAAAAAAAAACTTAGCATGAAAATATGCTACCTATTCTCCTAAAAAAGATTTAGTTAAACTCATCACCAGTATCCAATTATTGTCGAATGACCCGTCTTAATTCAGATTATATGAAACGTGCAAATTTCATAACGAACGAATGTCGATTTGTGTGATAACCTCAGTAAACAAGTGAGCGAGGGGGAATGCAAAGTGTAGGTGATCAAATCGGCAACTATTGTTGCATCATTAGAGTTTGAATTGCTGATTGAAGAGAAAATTATTGAGTTTTCACAGGGCTTTGCAGTAGCATCGCATTTAAACATATGGCCAGAAGAATTCAAATAAAAGATTAAAATGAAATATGCTATGCATATTTCAATATATCGTGTCAGAACGTAATTTCTTGAATGGCCAAGCACCGCGTGCTCGTGTAAGTTAAATTATATTTTTATTCATTTTAATTATTCCGTTGAAGTATTCATTTTGGTATTGCAAACGATCCCAAAACCTTGTCCCGCATTCATTGTTTTAAAAAATATCACATTTCCTATTTATTTCATTTCATATAATCGCGTGCTCAAAATGACATTTTTCTAGGTTTTATTTGCTGTAGTCAGTAACTCTTTTTTTTTTTAAACAGAGCTTTTGTAAATGGGATGACATCACGTCATTAAAATCTGGGGTTTTTTTTAAATGCTCGTGCAGAGAATGAAATTTTTATTTTTCGCCTGCGTATTTTTGTTGACGCCACAAACCTCATTCCCAAAACAACTTTCTGACATGATAATAATAACGTCACTAGTTCTATGATTTGTGGTTACAATGTTCAAGCTGGAAGTTACTAAGGTGATTAAACATACACTTGTGCTCATTATTTGAATAAGTCTAAATTTTTATTTATGTGTTTATATTCGATTTTTTATTTTATTAAATGTAATTTGTGCTATAAAATAGACAGACATAGTCTGAAAACATACTCTAATTCCTTTTTTGAGCAAAAATGGATATAAGACCGAGTCTTGTTTTCTAGGAAAATGGATGCGATACCACTTAATATTATCAACGATCCTGTTTTTCATTTGAAAAGCTTTGTAGTCATAAACTTTTAGTTATAAGAAAAGTGTATGATACATGTATTGTTACGAAGAAAATCAGGAGACATTCTAGGAACGAGAAGGATTTCGAAACAAAAATATGGAGCCTCCTAATCCTATTTTTGTCATATAAAATGCCAAGGATGGCTCTGAAGAGATCCATAAAATTAAATGTTCTGTTTTAAATACAGCGATTTATTTCACTAACATGGAATAATCAATCATTCTTGACTTTATGCGTTCATGTGAATTTAAAAATTCTGAAATCATTACAAGGCTTAAAGCTAATGAGTTCTGTCACGGGGTTCCCTCTACAGACAATCTAAGATAAAACATTTTTACTATAAACGATTTTCGAATTTTCTCAAAAATGGAAGGTAGAAGACAGCAGGAAGGTTCATCGATGACATTTCTAAAGATCCCGAGCTCCCATTTTTGTTAGTTCACAATTTTTGAAATCATTGGGAGTGTTGAGACTGGAGACCATTCCCCTGACAGTGTACAATAAAGTTACTGTCGATGCTGCTACGTTCAGTGCTGGCGGGGTGGTCGGCTATACAGAAGTGTACAATAAAGTTGAAAATTAAGGATAGCGACCTTTCATGACATCTAGATGTCAAATAATTTGTGTAAAACAAAAAGTGGTAAAATTGGACTTATAGTTAAATGTAATGCTCTCCTCTGTTACTTTAAGTATCTTGATTTAATAAATTCACAGAATTTTGAAATAGAGATGGATATTAGTAGGTAGTGAATTAGATTTTACGATGAATCTTTGAGTAACCTTTCTTTCTTTTTTTTTGTTTATTTTATAATTTCTATTTTATTTTTAAATACCTTTTACACTTTTAATTGTTTTTTAAATCCAAAGTTTATTTAATTAAATTTCGGGATTTAAAAAAACCGCTTGATTCAATTATTATCATTTTAATTTAAAAAATCATTTTGAAGTATTAAAAGGATTTTTGGCATCATGATATTTTATAAGCAAAAATAGATTTTATATTAAAAATATTACGCATGGAAGAATTTGAACCCCGAGAAAGGTTGTTTATATAAACTATTTTTTAATTACGTAAGAAGGGTGTTGAAGATTATTTAAGTGGGCTTAAAATGCGGTGCATGACTTTTTCTGTGCCGTCAACTTAAGTTCTCACTCCTTATAATTTCTCGAATGGCTTTTTTACCGAGGATCAAATGTTACAAAACTGGTTCGTGTAATTTGTATACAGTTGCGGCATTTTACGTCCTGATATCTGAACGGAGTGAAACTTTAAAGAATTAGATCCTGCATAGGAGTCACTCTTATGACTTGAATTTGATTTTTAAAAAAAGAATTATGCCGTTCTAACGGCCAAAATATAAATTTGGATTGTTGATTCAAGAAAGCAAATTAATAAGTAAATATGTCAGTTCATGTAATATATATGACAAATGTAATTTAAATGCACATACCATCCAAAATATAGCTTATGATGAGCTGCAATATCAGGTCTTTTTACCTAAAATCGATAAATGCAAAAAAAAAGCAGTAACACGTTTGGCATGTAACGCATGATTATTACAGTTCTTTGACAATATTGTGTATTATTCATTACCTGTTTTGCCTGTTTCCCTTTATTTACTAAAATAGTAACCTGCTGTTAACGATGGTAATATCTATTTTTAGACATACAGTCAAACTTCGCATAACAAGCAAAACAAAGTGTAAAAAAGTAATTTGTCGTAACAAAATGTAAAAATCCTTGATGTTTCGCAGGATGCGTAGCGAGAAGACACCATGTTGTCACGTACTGGTTTTGCCAATATCAATCTGTGATGAGCATTTTTTTTAAGAACTTTCAATCTACATGGAAGAATTTTGGCCAGTTAGCGTTGTCGAATGTGACTCAGATGGATTTAAACAAGCGCCTGGAGACTTAATCGAAGAGACTGCATCTCTGAACATGGTTATGTAGCTAGAAGCAGATATCGATGACATCGATGCGGTGTGAAAGAAAATAAATAGAACTGTGGAAGAACCTATGCAGCTGCATTCTATGTCACAGAAAAAAGTAGCGTCAGAAGAGGAAGAAACAATAGACGAAACAGACTAACAGCCTTCCAGTGAAATAAAGAGGTGCTATAAGCGTGGAGAAATTTTTCATTGTGTTTTGAGAAGCATCAGCAGGAAAAGCAATAGCTATGCTCGCTCAGAATTCATTTAACTACAATGCTGTCTCTCATTTTCGACGAAATTCCAAATGAAGCAAAGACATCTATCTTTATACAATCATCTTATAAAAAAAGTTTGCATTATCTTCTTTACTTATAATAAAGCACAATGTGTGTGTGTGTGTGTTGGCGATGTACAGGCCAGACCGTTCGACCTACAGCTACCAAATTTGGTATATGTATACCTTGGGTGCCGAGAATGTGCACCTCGGAGCCCTTTTTTTGAATTTTTAATTAAAATTTTAATTAATTAAAAAATAAGCCTAATTTTGACGTTTTTTCCGCTATAACTTCCGAAAATATTACAGTACAAAATTGATTTTTGCATCAAGACAAAGCGCAAAAAATTAGCTTTTCAATGATACTGATGTTTTGACCTATAAATTAAAACTCTATTTTTAATGAATTTTTAAACATTTAATTTAATCGTATTTTTCAAGAATTTATTTCGCATAAAATTAAAAAAAATATATCTTCACGAGGATTTCAAAAAAATCAGCTTTTTATAAAATGTTGCCATCACATTTTCAGAAATTCCGATTTAAAAAAAGTCATTTAATAGCAAAAATAAAAATAGAAAAAAATTAATTTCCATCACGTGATTATATGAAATGCAATAAACAGGAAATGTGGTATTTTTTAAACAATAAATGCAAGAGAAAAATTTTATTGATCATTTGCAATAACAAAATTATTAATTCAATTAAAGAATTAAAGTAAATAAAAATACAAAATAAAAATATATTGCAAAAGTGCGACAGTTAAAACTGAAAAAGAATTTTTAGAAAAGCACCAAACGATAATCTTCCGAGAGCGAAATTAATTATTTAAAAGCAAGAAATTTTAAACGTACTTGAAAATGACATCATTTCAAAGAAACGGCGAACAAAAAGCAATTGATAATCAGTAGTAGTAACATATTTTTGAATTCATGATTTTTTTTAATTTTTAAAGCAATAAGACATGTTTTTAATTGTTACTTTTACTTATGTGATTTATGTGTATTTTTACTTATGTGTATTTTTTGCAAATCAAAGAATTCGCCTTCATGATTGCAATTTATCTCCGCATTTTAATGAATCATGCGATATAAAAACGCACCTGCTTTCAACGAATCATACGTAATATTAAATCTATACTGATAAAAGTAGGTCAGCTTTTTGAAAACACATCTTCTTTCAAACTTCCAAACAAACTTCTTTCAAACTTCTTCAAACAAACAACAACTTCTTTCAAACGTAATAATTAACAATGCAAAATTTGTAAAAGCATATAAAACTATTTTTAACCCGCTTATTTCGGAGACATCAAAACTTTCTAACCAAGACAATATCATGTTCTCACATGAGAAAAAATAAATCAACTATCATTCTAAATTAAACATAAAAATTTCCGGTACGCATCTGCAAAAAATGAAACAAGTATGAAACATGATATTTTTGGAAAATAAATGGATGGAAACGTTTTCTATGATATTTCACTGTAGATATTTTACTAATTCAATTAAACAGTTTTATTTAAGGCAAATATGACTTAACATCTACAAGGCATCTTCTGTAATCGGAGCCCAACATCTAATTTCTTAATTTTTTGGGGAGAGACATAAATCTCTTAACAATTGGTCTAAGTGAAATATATAATTAGTAGATTGAGGGAAAAAATGCTGATGAATTAAATTTTTTTATATATCATCTGCTCTGTGAATCATATTTAAAAAAATATTCTTGACACAGTAAGTCCTTAAAATAAAAAAAGTGGTACTCCAATGAACTAAATCAATCATCAAAGCAGATCGATCTATGAAAGTTTCAATATAACTATTCGATAAAAACTGGCGATTTTAGATCACTTTATCAAGATATCAAAGAAGCCAATCAGAGTTACTCTAGAATAATTAATCTAGATTATGAAAATGATTATTGTTCTTAACTTGCAAGTATTGATAAAGAAGATCAGTACTGAATAAATCAGTCAGATTCGAAGAAGATAGAAATGTTTATTTATTTATTTAGGAGTTGAAATATTAAGAATATTTTACAAATATGAATCTATAAGAGCAAAGGAATTTAAACCATAATTTTTATATATGTTTATTAACCTAAAATATGTTATTATTCAGAGTATTTATATACATCTAAAAATAAAATTAAAAACTGAAGTTTTCAATTAGCCTGTGAAATTTTTGCTAAATAATTCCTTGAGATCTTATAAATTATTAAAAAAAATTATAATGTTTCAATTTCTGTATTGAACATAAAACTTCATTGTCGGGCTACTCTGCTTTCAGTTCTTAGTTTTATTTAAAGGCGTGCTTGAATTGAGTAAAAATTTTTTTATATTAAGTGCACTTCCATCATTTCCACTTTAATTTAAAACTGAATTTTACGTGCACTGATAGAAAATCAGAGAGAGATTCGGGCTTCAAAGATAGGACTGCTTAAGGCCTACATAATAATATAAGTGAACTACATGATTATCGAAATGTGAAGCTTAAAAATATTTTGCTGAAAAACTTATTATGAGACCAAGTTACATTAAAAGAATTGATTTAACCCTTTAGTCGGCATTAATACTGGCGAACCGACTGGTCGCCAAAGGCGGCTAGTATACAATAAACTGATTCAATTTAAGTCATGGTTTTGTGCCATATCA
>JAOUZG010018166.1:2108772-2127234 GCA_026289955.1 Argiope argentata | reverse complement strand
AAAAAAAAAACTCTCCTTATTATGGAATTTTCAATGCAGATCTATTGCCCAAAATAAACATGTTATTGTAACGAACAATTAAGAGTAGTTTTTACATTTTAAGTATTATTTGAACAGACCTGAAATCTTATTGAAAATATGTAAACCCACTTTGTAATACGAATTTTCACTAACGAATTTTACATATTTTTAAACTTTTATTCAACATAACTGAATTAAAGCATCAAAAAGATAAATATTTACTTTAACTTATAACTATGTCTTATCGTAATAAAAGACAATTATTCTCCCTGAATAAGCAGAAAGCATTTGGAATTATTAGATACGTTTGCATATTGATGAAATTAATTCGCGAAATCGTTCTGGTTATTCTGGAGTCTGGAAGTTCTGCAATTTTTTTATCAAATCAGAAAATGATGCTGTTTTGGGGATGAGGTTTTTGGCGTCAACAAAAATCCTTAGGTGAAAAATTGAAATGTTATTAACTGCACGAGCATCTAAAAAAAATCAGCTTTTAATGACGCGTTGACATTGCCTTTACAAAAGCTCTGCTTAAAAAAAATAAGTTGATGACTACAGCAAATAAAACCTAGAAAAAATGTCATTTTGAGCGCGTGATTATATGAAATGAAATAAATAGGAAATGCGATATTTTTTTTAGCAATAAATGCGGGACAACGTTTTCTGGATCGTTTGCAGTACTAAAGTGACTCCTTCAATAAAACGGTTAAAATGAATAAAAATATAATTTAACTTGCGCGAGCACGTGGTGCTTGGCCGCTCAAGAAATGATGTTTTAACATGATGCATTGAAATATGCATAGCAGATTTCATTTTAATCTTTAATTATTTTGAGTTACATTTTAAAAGGAGAAGAAAATGAGGCAGATGATGATGACGCATCTAGAGATCAGGAGCTTTCATTTGAAATACAATTTGGAGAAATTAGTACAGTTGATGAAGCCATGGGTGATGTGATGGTCCGATTCGTTTTCTTAATTGTTTTAAATATATAGATAAAGATTAAAGCGACGAATGAATTCATTATATTATAAACAATTTCAATTTACCAGACTTCACCTTCATTTATTTCGAGCGTGAAACAGGTCCATTCGCAATCGTGCTCTATATTTCATAAATAGTATGGCTTAAAATCCAGTTTTGCGAAAGGCCTTCTCTGACGATTTTATAATTAAAGTTTTTCTTTGTAGAGAAATGCAGAAGAGTATCGCAAAATTTATAGGATCTTTATTTTAATTTCTAAGTGAAATCGATGATCAGCTGCTCTATAAACCACACGCATTACTCATTTCGCACGGAATGTTAAAGATTTTTTTTACTATTTTATTTTATAAATTTCCACAATATTCTAATTTTGCAAATTCCACACAAGCCTGAAATAGCTTTTCATCAGTTAGACTAAATAGAATTAATACTGAAAGATTAATTTCTTAGGCTCACTCATTTGTAGAACTACATAAAAACATTTATTTTAATCTTTCTGAAAGAAAAATGGGGGAAGGTGGCTTATCTTATACATTCTTCAAAAAAGTTCGTCAGCCTTATTTAAGCAGAGTACTCCTTTTATTTCAAACATTCAGGTTAAAACGAATTTTAAGAAAAGGGATTTTAACAAAGCTGATCTCTCCCCACCCGCCCCAAATGAAATAAATAAAGATTTTTTTTTAGGGATTTTGTAGCTGACAGTGAAAACGACCGTTTGAAAGAATGGTGGATTATTTTGTCGACGAATAACAAAATAATAAGAAATGAGGCTCAGAATTCTCGGAAGCAATATTTCTGTAAATATTTGGATAGCATAAATTCCTCTACAGAAGATTTAAAAATTTATAACAATCATGATTAACACATTAGAATAAAATTGTATTTTAAAAACAAGAAAATATATTTGCAAAAGAAGGCATACAGAACAGAGTAGCAATGGAATTTATATTATCAGATATTTTTTCAGAGAGAAAAAAAAAGTACAAGTTTCTTTCTTCCTTTTAAAGGAACTTAAAAAAAATTATTTGTACACATTCATTCCCCATAAAAATCAGGAAACTTATCGTAAACTACCAAACAGAAAACCGCAAGTCCTCTGCGTCATACCCTTTAATCACTTATTTCTCCATTTCATTTCGAGTTGTTTAAACAACTGTACACGCAAACGAACATTTTTCGCAGTTGTCGATACAACTTATAATCAACTTTTTAGTTGCGCGCATTCTCTCTTGCATTATTATGCATTTTAAATGACCATTTTTTAAGCAGTCAGTTTAGTTTCTATAAATATATGTATATAAGCATTTATGCGGGAAAGAGATTTTATTTTTGTACAGGTAGCAGCATTAAAGCATTTTACTTCATAAGAGATCATTTTTAAGCAAGTTCAAAGAATTCATTGTGATCAACAGGAAAATTTCCTCGTGAAAATCCATTTCACCGAATTCTTTTAAACACAGATTTCACCCTATTATTACTGTTCTGTTGAATCATCAAATAGGCAAAGCAACATATCTCTTACCAATATCGAAATTTTTTTTGAAGTATTTTGGATGTTATTTATTTTGTGCTTTCATTTGATTATAATGGCTGAGCAGTGAAAGTTATTCGAATTAAAATCGAATATTGAGGAAATTAACTCCAGAATATTAATCCAGTTACGTTTTTAATAAATCGTCATTGTTCTAAAAAATAAGACGATTTATTGTTTAGAAAAACGCACGATCTTATTACCAAATACTATATAGATTGTACTTTAAATAGTTTTGTCATGTTTTTTACTATTTTGTTTACATTTCTTTTAAATTTCAGTTGTGTTTTATTTATCTGTATATGTAATAAAATATAGAGAAAGCATCTATTATTTTATCGTATCCAGTATCTCTTATACTTATCAATTTTACTTATCTATTATTACTATCTCTTTAAGAAGTATAGAGAAAGGGTTAAAGTATAGAAATCGTCAAAAAATTCTGATTTGAGATTTTGATGAATCTCCACGTTTCAAAACTTCCTGAGTTCGAAAAACATATTTTTAGAAAATGCCTGTCAATCTGAAAAGAAGATAATTAAAAAACGCAGTGAGGTAGACGGGTGAAATTTAATATAGAGTCTTTTTAACAAATTTCAGCTCAATTCGAATATAGGAAGTCTGTCCGTCCAACTATTCGAATATACGTTAACCCAATAAATATAGGGCAGTTATAATTAATGTGAACGTATTTAGAATCCTTTAGAAACCATTTTGCCGATCAGATTTTGATGGAACTTGTTATGTACCTTATGTGGATCATGGAAAAAATAGTTCAAATTTTGACCACTAGATGGCATATAAACACTATAACTCAAAAATACCAAAAATTAAATATATCAAATATAATGTTTGATTTTATGACTACAATTATAACTTTGGGTGAAATTTTTATTTTTCAATCGTTTGGGAAAAGCATGTCTAATAAAGCCCAAATTCGAATTTTTAAGTACTACGCCAGGGATTAATAGGCAAAAAAAAAAACTAGCTCAGGATCACACGATAGATTCAATAAAAATGATAAATTCTCATCAAAACCTAATATTTTGTAATTATTGCAGACCGTGCTATGCAAGATTTTCTTTGGAATAACACCTTTATGAGATGATATAGTAGAAAATTTTTGTGACACTCACAGATTATATAAGAGTAATCTGAAATAACTATTTAGAAATTAATATGTTATTCATCGCTTTGCTATTTCAGTTTGTCGGAATACGGTATCTGAAGCTACTTGTCTACGTATAAAAATAAAATCGATAAAAAAAGCTAATTGTTTTTAAAAAGTGGGGGGGGGGGATAAAATGGTCCCGAGATTTATATTGTCGAGATTTATAAAGTTCTAACGTGACTTAATCCAGCTTTGATGTTTCGGTATTTGAACGATAATAAATAAATAAAAATAATAAAAAAAAAGATTTTTTTTCCCAAGTATGAATTTCTAGAACGGGAAATGAATCATATTCTTACATTACATTATTCAGACTGGAACAAAATGATAATAAAATAACTATTTTGTAAAATTAATTTCATTTCTTTGAAAACTGGAAGAAAACTATTAAACGTTTTCACTAATCGTCTAAGGTGTGACTGCAATTATTGTTTGAAAAATTTAATTAAATGGCAAGATTATACAGATGCTTTTAAGTTGTCAACCAAACTGCTCTTACACATCAGAAAGGTGGGAATGACGTCAGCGACCTTGAAGATTATGACTCAAAATGCTTTATTTTTATTTTTGCTCTTCTCTTGTAGTATGAGAAAACATACTGAAAAATCTGTAAAATAGGGTTGTTCTTCATCAATCCTTTTTATTAGTACATCAAATCAAAATTATTAACAATTTTATTCATTTTTCAGTGCCTGTTTCAACCCTTTTTCCATTGAAAACAACCTTGCTTTTCCTACTGATTTAGCAAATTTCATTATTTTGCACGTTAATAATAATGACATATTTTTTGAAAATATTTGGGAAAATAGCTTTCAAAACAAAGTGAATATAACTGAAGTAAATAGCTTTCAAATCGTATATATTTTCTAAAATATTTTTGGTTTAAATGCTATTTATAATCAACCACGAAAGATCAATTTAAAATTCCTGATCTCTTATTCTTTACTAATTTTTATCAATTTCTTGTATACGTGGTAAAAAAGTGTAGCAAACTTCAAAAAATTCGAATTCGAGATTTTGACGAATATCCATATTTTAGACCATCCTGAGTTCGAAAAAACAAATTTTTAAAAATGTCCATCCGTTCATCTGTAACAAAGATAACTAAAAATTGCTTTGAACTAGACGCTTGAAATTTAATAGGCATCTTTACTCCTAATTACGGATTTCCGTCACACTTCGAAATTCTGTTCACAAATTCTGTTCAGAGGGAGTTGTTTCTTTGTCCTGGTGTTGTTACTAATGGCACTTGCCATGGGTAAGCGCGCTGACTGCCGTCAGCGATTTTAAGCCGATTAAGCATCTCTTGTTTTTCAGTAGCGCCAACTAGGGCCATGCGTCCAATTTAACTACTTCATGCGTCGTATTCGCTTGCACAATCCCTTTATAAAGGTTGTCACAGTCGCACACCTTACAGACAGAACACAGAAGAATTGCCATGTCTGAACCGGGATTCGAAGCCGTTATCCCCAGATCACGGGGAAGACGTGCTATCCTTAAGCCAGGACGTCGGCTCATTTGTCCTGGTGTTCCAATGTATGGTAAGACGATAGTTACGAAATGAAAAGAACTAGATATGCAAATTTCGATACGCGGATTTAACATGTGTTGTGTAGATAGAAACCTGTCAAATTTCAAACCATATCCAACGTCGAATTGGCTGTTGGTTAGTCTGTAATTACAGAATCTTGTAAACATGATAATTAAAAAACACAGTAGCTTAAATATGTCAAATTTGATAAGAAATTTTGAGACTGCAAGTGCAGTTTTATGACAAATTTTGTTTCAATCGGCTGAGAAATATGTGTCTAAAACATGATTTTGATTTTTGTATGTTATGACGTACGTCAGGGATTAATCAACAAATAACTCATCAAGGAGGATTTGATATATTCAGTAAAAAGTGCTAAACTTATGTAAAAGTTAATATTTCATATCTATTGTACGTCGGTGTCATGCCAAATGTTATCTGTCATGACAAATTACAGGTTTGGGATTGGGGTGTTTTATGGCACAAAAGTCAGCGCCATGACAAATTAGAGAGTATGCGAGAAAGTTTTGAGGAGACAACTTTTATTTTACAACTATTAGTTACACAACTTTTTATTTTATCTTTTTCAGCTGAATAATTTTGCAGTCTTTCTCTATTAATCTGCAAAGAATATCTTTCTAATTCTTGAACTGATTTTAATAACTTTTTTTTTTCGTGCCAATCTTGATATTTTCTCATTACGTCCCTTGAGCAAGACTACTAAAATAACACGGCTTATTTTAATATAAATAAAAGTCATTACGATTATATATGTATATATATGCTAAACTTCCTGTTAAACAAATGGGCAGATCTTAAAGAAATTCTAGACACTTAATCTTTAAGATAAAGGAAAGAATATTACCAACTTTAAAATTCAATCGGCGTTTTTAAAATTGCAATCTACAAATGATATTTTGATTTTGATTAAAAAACACTTCCGACAGTAAAAGGATTTTGTTATTATATTAATATTAAGAAAAGACTGAAGTACTGGATTATAATATTTTATGTAGTAGTTTTTACGTTAGAAAAATTACACTTGAAACGGTAATTTTGGTTAGCGTCTGGTTTATTATTTAATATAAATAAATAATGCAGTTATTATTAAACATATATTTGAAAATGATATTTTTTGAGAAACAATAAATATTATGCATTAAATTATGTAAAAGTAATTCAAATGAAAAGAAGTCAGTCGTTATAACCTGCGAACGAACTATTTATTAAAGATGACTAATATATAATATATGTATTTTATATCTTTTTTATTGCATTTATTTTTATATTTTATTAATGTTTTAAAATTACAAATATTGATTAATCTTAATTAGTAATCCAAATCAGCATGAATATTTTATTTAAATATGCCAACAAGAAGGAGGTGGGGTGATCTTATTTATTAATAAATTTTGATTATTTTCTATTTTAATTTTTTGATTATTAAAGAATTTAATTTAGAAAATAATATCGATAAAAAAATCCGTGGTCTAATGATACAACTGTGAACGAAAACAAATAAGTCAAATGGAATTCCAGTTGAAGTGGAAAGTAGAACGTTATCTTTCTTAGAACGAATCGAACGCCATCCCACATCGATCTTTCCTTCCGTGAAAATAGCGGTTAAATGTTTTCTCCGAAATTCCG
Source organism: Argiope argentata (assembly GCA_026289955.1). Lineage (NCBI taxonomy): Eukaryota > Metazoa > Arthropoda > Arachnida > Araneae > Araneidae > Argiope > Argiope argentata. Next base: position 2,120,349 of record JAOUZG010018166.1, on the reverse strand, counting down.
CCACTTGAAAGTTGCAGTTTTAGTTGCACTACAACAATCGTTTTAGATTTTACGCCCCGGTTTGACTCACTGATAAAACTAATCTACAGCGGACAAAGTGGAAGTGGTTTATTTTCCTCTATGGTGTAGTGTAACTAGCCTTAATTAATTCAATTTTTCTGGTGCCCTGTGGTTAAAAATATGATGCATGCATCAGTTCAAAATATAGAAATAATTAATTGTTCTTTTCGATATGAAATAATAAAAGTTTTATGCGGAAAAAACCAATGAAATTTTTATTTTAATCTAATTATATTTTTATTTAAGTTTATTTACTAACAAATAGAATTTTAAAATATAAATGGTGATTAAAAAAATGAAATCAAAATTTTATCAGTTTTCTAAATTTGCACAAAAATTATAGACTCAAAAGTTCAAAGGTCTAGATAGTAATTAGTGTTTCTGAAACATCATTGGCTATTTACAGTACCGTACAGACTGTACAGACAGTACAGTACTGATACAGACAGTAAGAATAGTCGATAGTATCAAATTCCTCGAAATTATAGATACTATCACTTGAATCGATAATTTTTCGACAATATTATCGATAAGCATATTTTTAGCTGACGGGAATGAAATTATAGATAGTTTCCTTTTCGGAAATTCAATTTACTGTTCAAAACAAGAGCCACTCAACTGCTAGTCATGTATAGTGGTAGAATATTTATGGAGGTTGGTGGGAGAGCTTGTCACACTCACACTGCTAACTAATGAATCGATATTTAACTACATTTTATCGCTTTAATTAAGACATTAATTTGATATTAAATAAATTTCTATCGAAATTTAAATGAATGAAATTAGAATTAAATGAATAAATGAATGTGGGAATGTAAGTTGATACTATTGACTACAGCGAAACTTTTGTATTTTCTTTATTTGTTTATTCATGTAAAAACTTTTGCACGAATACTTAGTACGAATTTTGATCGTGCTACATATGTATGCAATCATATAACGTGTTAAATATTTAAATATACGCAGGCATGCATACGAGCATAGATACGAATACATGCAACGTACTTCGTATACGCATAATGCATGCACGTACTTGCGTACATAATACATGTGCAATACATATTGTATTGCATACGCGTAAAACACAAAGCAAATTTCGTATGCAGATACATATGTGCAAACATATATTTAGAATATATTTATGAATAAAAGTAACCCTCTTTCTATATAATTGCCTGCGTACTTATATATTTTATATAAGTATGTAAGTAAAGTATACACGCGTATGAATGCATGCATGTATGCGTATATATTTCAAAATTATGCGTTTTATGTTAATTCCTTTAATAGAATTAAGCTATACTTCAAGCTATACCACTAGGGGACCTCAATATTTTTTTTATATTTCACAGGAAGTGAGTACATTTTTTATATAAATCTTTTTTAATTTCTATTCTGAATCCGATTTAAAAAAAAATACCAAAACAACAATTATAAGAGAAAAATTACCTTTGCAAGGGCAGAAGAAAAAAAATAATGACAGCCTGTTCTTTTTTCTTTTCTTTTCATTTTAATCTTGACAGTCAAGAATCAAAGAACAAATTTATACGATTAAAAAATATGCATTCTTGAGAAAAGAAACAAAAATATCGCTTTCAGATTTAAAAACTTGAAGGGAGTAAAAAATGCATCACCAATTATTTTTTAAAAAAAAGGACAAAAGGTATTTTTATTTTGTAGGGATGCTTCGACGATGCAAAAACAATAAAAAAAAACGAGGTGAATGCTAGATAATATCAGATCAAAGATAATAACCACTGCAAGGAAGAGAACGAGGCACAAGACCTTTGACCCTTCTTTACTATGTAACCTGTTTCATTTAAAAAGAAGAAAATCCCGGGAATGGGTGGAGATGAGCGGTAATGCTGCCGAGTCCGATTTTGGAAAAATGTCCGGCAAAGTGGCGCAAGTGACTCTAAGAGAAATGACGCATTAACGAATCATTCGCTCTTCAGCAGACACAGTTTTTTCGTTAAAAACTGTCGATTTAGTCGTAACGGAGTGTACACAGCAATCAATAACTGGACAAACTAATTCATGATCAGTTTTTACCCTCGGTTTATTTTTATAACAGACTTTGCCTATTACAGAGCTGCAAAGTGACTTACACCCCTTGAGCTCTGAGCGTTCCGCATCTGAACGTACTTGACCTTCAAAGCGTGAGCTTTGTGTGAAAGCAACTCAAAGGGAAAGATCGCCAAGCTGTGCAAGTAAACGAGTTTTTTTTTCTCTCTCTCTTTTCATTCCCTTCTCTCCCTCTCATTCCGGCACAACAAAGGCCGTAAGGAGATGTGGGGGTGGGGGTAGGGGTGGTCTAAACAAGTTATTTAATTTTTATTTGTAAAATCTTTATCCAACGATGCTATCTAAGAGAGTGAATAGTTTCGTAATCATGCGGCCTGAAGGATTTCAGCAAGTTAGGGTGCAAACAAGATTTTGAGATTTTTCACCTTAATTTTTGCTTTTTTCCCCCCTCTCTTCTTGCATTCCCTCCTTTTGGTCAGCAGTCAGTCTTTTGTTTCCTGCTAACGGAGCTTTCGGGAAGATACTAGGGATTTCGCAATCCATTTAAATTGCGTGATTTTTTTAACTTCTTTTTCAAACAGAATCTTTTTTTTTTCCTAGAATGGTGTCAATGAAATCTGCTTTGCAAAAAGTTTCAATTGTCGAAATTAATTGGTATAATATAAATATAACGATTAAAACTTTTGAAATGGTTCTAAATGCAAAGTTATGCAAACCCTTTAATAGTCAGGGGCCTTAAAGGATAAATTAGCAAATGCTTCTCAGCTATAAGGATGCAAAGTACTGTCAGCTAAGCATCTGTGACTGCAATAAAATAAACCTGGTTGACTCGAGTTAAATAGAAATTGTATTAAAAAAAAACCCAAAAATTTGATTATATCTACTATTTTCATTATCGACCTCGTCTTTAAATTATTTCTTCATATACTATGCCGCGTCATGTTTGAATATCAAATGCAGCCATGATTTCTACTTATATACAAAAAGAAACTATTATAAGCGCCAAAAAATTGAATTCGAAATTTTGAAGAAGCTCTGAAATGTAATTTGAATAACATATTCACGGAATACTACCTCTCTGTCTGTCAATGAACAATGACAGCCTAAAAATGCTTTAAGCTTTTTTTCAAATATGAGCTTTACTCCAAATTTGTAGGTTTCTATAAATTTTTGTGCGAAAGTCATTCAGAGGAATTCTGTTGGCTCGTCTGCCTATTTGAGAGGTAACTCGATAATTACCAAACATAAGGAGCTAGACAGATAAAATTTGGTATATAGTAGTATATTTGGTATATAGTAGTGGTGTAACGCTATATTAAATTTAGAAACAAATCCGTCAAAGTGTTGAACGTCTGTCGATGTATATTTTTGTATATTGTGAATAGGTTATTCAAAAGTGTATTAGCTTAAATAAATGAAACTTGGTATGTGTTCTTCTGATTACAATTGCAGTTCGATATCAAACTTTGGCTTCAGTCAGTCGAGAAACAAGTTGCCGCCCAAAATATATATTCGCCTTTCTAATGCATATGTAACATATGCATTTTTAATGTATATGACAATAATTATGAAAAAATGAAGTCCAAAAAATGAATCGACAAAGTTGTCAAATAAAATTCTCGCCAAAGATCGATATTTCGTAACTATTGTTTGTCAAAGACATGCATTTGATACACAAATACCACTTTTCGTTATTATACTATGAAGCAAAGAATTCTCAGGTGTGAAAATAACAGGCGGGAATATTATCCCCAAAACTTCCTGGCACAATCTCGTAAAAGGTTATTCCCCTCCCTCCACATAAAATTGGGGACCTTGGTCAAAGGCATAAAAGACACTATTCTTCTTATTTTTATTTTGAGAAATCCGAGCATCAAAACTGTGTGCCTCGTAATTTAGACAAGAAAAACATTTAATATTGTAATGTAACATTGACAAATGCATAAACGAACGACAGTTATAAAATATCGTTGGCATCAATCTTGCCCCCGATTTTAGGCATTAATTATTCACAATATCGGATTGATGCTTTTGCCTACCATTTGAAATCAAAATTTTACACAGAGCTATAATTGTAGTTTCGAGATCACGTACCAAATTTCATTTTTTTTATATCATTGCGTTTTTAACTCATTTCATTTATATACATGATAAGGTACAGATCGAAAAAAAACCTAACCCTTTGACAGATTTCATTGAAACATGGTAAGAATTTACACTTTAAATACTAAAACTGTGAACTTTATTAGATTTACCTAAGGGGTTAAATTTTTGAATTATCATATTTCCATAAATGCAAAAATACAGACCGACAGATGATCAACTCAGATGAATTTGTTTCCAAATTTAATACACATCTGCATTTCAGATGCTTAAATCGTGTATCAAAATTTATCTATCTAGTTCTTTACATTCTGTAAACCTATAAATTTGGAGTAGAAACCATATACCAAATTTCATTCTCCTATCTCAAAAGGGTATTGGATTTAGATGTATTTTATAGACAGATAGACATAATTTCAAAAATGTGTTTTTGGGATTCAAAGTAACCTAAAAAATAAAAATTCGTCATTTTTTTGTGTTGTTATTACAATTTTTTTATAGTATACTTTTTATCTAGAATGTGAGCACTTGCAATGTTTACAATTTTGCTTAAAACCCATGCACATTGGAAAGAGAATAACATCTTTATTAGAAAATAGGCCATAAAATTTGAGGGGGTAAAATACTGTTATTTTTAAAATAAAACAGAAAGCGAATGATTCTAAATAATGTAAATTTCCTTTCTAACGAGAAAAAAAAATGAGGTGAAAATATGGAGACGCACGGAATGCTCGGTAAATTTAAGTTATTCTTAGTTATATTTATGACCAGAAATGGATTATAAAAATAGTCAAATATCTAGGAACTTCTCAACTTTAGAGACCCCATCCAAGATATTTTTCCTGCGATATTTTCATGGTAATTCAATTTTGAGCTTCCATTTTTTTTTAAAGTGCTAGTTACGCAAACATTTCTACCAAAATTTTATCTTTTCAGTGTAACTTTTTTTTTTAAATTTCCGTTCAATTTTTTCCTTAAATTTTTATTAATCAACAATTGAAAAGATGCAGGCGATTTTTGAAGATAGAAAGTTTATTAATATGTCGTTATTAGGTAGTAATGAGATTTTAAGCAATTCTACCTTTATTATTTGATATTTCTCTTTAATTTTAAAAAACTATTTTGGTCATTCTTTTACTAGTTTTATATTTTAAAAAATAAAGTGAACTTTTAAAGAAGACAATTAACAAATTATATCTGAAGCAACTATTTATTTGGTTTATTGTTGTATTTTTATTAAGATTAAAATAATCATTTAATTATTTGCCACATAACATTCAATAAAATATTTATTATATTTCAGTATTTGTGGAAACTTTTATCTTATCAATATTAATAACTTAAAAGGAGAAAGCTATTAACTATTTGAAAATTCGCTATTGACTATTTTTAAAAACCGTCTGGTTCAGTTATATTCTCATTTTATATATTTTTAAAATGTTTCTGATGTAAAAAGAATTTTGCGTTTTATAACGTTTTATACCGATATTTTTAAATTATAAATATTATTCATAAAAGTATTTAAATCCTAAGCATCGCTAGAAATTCAAATTAGAATCAAGTATCATTTAAATTTTTAAATATCTATTTCAAGGACTTTTTATGCGATATACAGAAAAATATTCTCTTGAAGTTAGCATGCAGATAAATGTTTTGTAATTTTAGGTTTTGGCAATATCATTGTTATATAAATGTTATTTATATAGTTATTACATTAAAATGAATATATAGCTTTGAAGAGATCCCCAAATATGCAATATCTAAAAGCCTCTACAGCGTCGGACTAATAAGGTTGGATTTAATGCTGAACGAAGGTTGTTCGAGGAATGGTGGAATTACAAAAACTTTTTTTTTCTTTCACTTCCTTCTATAAAATCACCATCAAGAGAATGTTCGAATCTCTATATCAGACTTAACAATCCCCGAATTTCGATGGAATCTTGTAAACTTTCGCAACGAATGCGAAACTTCCAAACCAGTCCATTGCACCTCCACGAGTTCGGAAAGAATGATTATTTTAAAAACTTTCATTTAAGTAAAAATTACGAATTTAACATTTCATTAATATTTTTTGACAATAGATAAAAACTATTAATTGAAAATTTCATTAACTTCTGTCAACTATTTTAACTTACTTCAGTTTCTTTGTTCCATTTCTTGGTAAAAAAAAAGATGAATAACAAATTTTATTATTTATTTTTATTAGTCAAAAGCATAACCTATAATTTATTACTGCAATGCCTTCATTAAACATATTGCATTAAAATACCGCTCAAATTATCTACGTAAATGAAAGTAAAAATTTATAAATAATTTGTATACAATGTAAATTCTAACGATTGAATGTACTTTCTTCAAACACGGCTTCGAATACTGTTAAGTACAACTATAAAGGTGCATTTGTTCAAAATGCGTTAATCTTGCAGCATTTCAAAAATCCCAAAATTCTTTCTCTTCATAAAGAAAAATTCTGCTTTTTCACTTATGCATTTTTTAGCTTTTCTTTATTTTTTAAAAAATATAATTTATTTTGTATAGCTTTTTTTTTCTAATTTATTTTCTTCTTAAGCGCTTTTGTTTTAATGTTTAAGATAAAATGTATGTTTACTAAATCTTATCTTAAATATAAGTATTAAATATTTAATATTAATTTTATTTGTACATATTTTTATCGCATTTTAAAGTAATTTTGGGAAAAAAGGGAAAAAAAAGTTTAAAACATCTTTTTAACGCAATTTAAATATTCTAACTCCAAGTTTGCAAAGTCAGTTGACTTGTGAGCCCATGAGGCGAAAGAAATTTTTATTGAACTAATATGCAGGGGATTAATAAAAAAAGTCTAAAAATAATGTTTTGAAATTTGCATAATTCTAAATTCAATCTCGAATAATTTAGAGATCAAGGTAATTATAAACTAAATGAATGCAAATCTTGGTTAACGTTAAAATACTAAAATAAAATGTAAATTTTTTTCAAAGTTTTGTAAACAATAGTCCATTATTTAGCTTTAACCTCTTTGATAATCCGATTCTAAGAATTACCGTTTACCACAACGCTGAGTTTTAAAGTAATTTTTATCATCTCTACTTTCCACTTCACCAAAAATTGCAGTTTGTTCCGTCTCAAGAACCCGAGCAAAACTATTTTTAAACACAATATTTGATTGGAAGGGCATTCATTCTGAGGGGAAAAAAACCCGGGACTCGCTCACTTATTCGTCTGAACCTGGGAATTCTTCGCCGGGATGTCGACCCCAATATAGTACCGAGGGAGTTCTGCATTTCGGGGGGTTACCTTATCCCGGTTGATGAGATTTTTGTGAGTCGATCAGCCCGAGGCGAAGAATTCCGGGTGCGCGTGTCCTTGGAAAGGCATTTCCTCTCTTCCCCAAGAATCAGGGCAACATGAGCCGAGCCGGGGTAGCCAGCCTGGGCATGCCCAGGTACTGCACTGTTGCTGGGCCTGCGTCGGTCGATAAAGAAGTCGCTGTCTGGGTGTTCACTGACCACGTGGAAGGAAACAAAACAATGGTATCTCCCCTCATGGATAGGATGGGCACGTCAGTTATCGTTTGCATCGGAATGTTTGGAGGATTGAAGAAAAAAAAAAGGGGGGGGGGTGATTGAAATGATTTTTGGTGATTTACTTTTTTTTTCTTTCATCATTCAGAAAAACCGTTAGCCCTATTAAAATACTGTTACATTATTTTTTCTTTTTACTCCAATCTTAAAATTTACTTCATGATTTTTGACATTATTTAATGCGAAGACTTTTTCAGCCGTCGATTGAAGTGATAAAAAAAGTATTACAAAGCGAGATGGTTAAAGAAATTCTATTTTCAGAAAACCATCTCCTAATTATTTTGGCTTAAATAATTAATTAGAATTTGCTGAATTATATAATAAAATAACTTTGCTTACTATAATTTTCTTTTTAGATTCTATAATTTAATGTTTTATTTCCTTTTTTATATTCTTGTTTTTGAACAGCGAGTGCAAAGGATTTAGGATGCTCTGATCTAATGCAATAATTCTAATACATGGATCAGGAACAATTTGAAACCACGAGATTCTTCAGCATAAATAAGCAAAACTAATTAAGACGATAAATGTGATATGATTCATTTTCATAAGATTCCCCTCAAGCCTTTGTACTTCTTATTAACAACTCGTATCCAAATGTGGATAGAGAAAGTGTAATAAAAAAAAAGTTCCGTCTTGAGATTTTGGTATATCTCTTCGAGTTTGACGGGGGGGGATGAAACTATGTTTATCTGCTTTTGAGTAAACACAAAATACAAAGAACTGGACGAAATTTTTATATGATTTTAAAATCCGAATGGACGAAATGGATATATGATGGATGGATGGACGAAATTTTTATATGATTTTGAAATCCGAATTATAAATTTAAATCTAATTTTCGAGCAAATCCGTCAAACATTTGACTATCTGTTTGATCGGTATATGATGCACATGTGGAATGCAATAACTGCAAGTTTTAATACTAAGATTATAAACTAATCGACCTTTTTTCGTACATTTACATAACATAGCAGGTCTTTTTTTAACATCATAGCATTGTCAAGAAAATACAATATGCACTTAGTCTATATATTTTCGATAGCCCTTTAACTGATAGATATATATTAACTAATAGACCCTTTAAGTAATTGTGACCCTTTAGCCCTTTAACTAATTGTGACCAAAATACGTTACGCGCTTACAACTGTGATGTCAAACCTGTGTACCAAATTTCATTTATCTAGCTTTCTCCTTTTTTAAATTATCGCATTCGTAAAACCATTAATTAAAGGCATGCAAACAACCCTTTGACGGATTTATCATAAAATGTGATACAAAGGAATAATTTTGGTGATAAAATCAAGTTCAAAATTTCACAAACCTATCTTCTTGTATTTTTAAATATTCGTGCCCGCATACTCAAGACTTCCTTTTTCGGCAGAAAGCTACTTTTTGGAAATTTTAAATTTGCTTTTTTGATCTTCAACCAAATTTCTCCTTTCAAGTTCATTGTATTTTAGAACTAACAGCCTTTGGTGACCAGCCGGTTCGCCAATATTAATGGCGACTAAAGGGTTCAATCAATTTTTTATATAACTTGGTCTCATAATAAGTTATTCAGCAAAATATTTTTTAGCTTCAAATTTCGATAGTTATATTATTCACTTATACTATTATGTAGGCCTTAAGCAGTCCTGATCTTTGAACTCCCCACCGATCTCTGATTTTCTATCAGTGCAAGTAAAATTAAGTTTTAAATTAAAGTGGAAATGATGAAACTTCAATTAATATAAAGACCTCTTTACTCAATCAAAGCATGTCTTTAAATAAAACAGAACTAAAAGTAGAGTAGTCCGACATTGAATTTTATGTTCTCTACAGAAATTGAAACATTGTTTATATATATATATATATATATATATATATATATATATATATAATATCTCAAGGAATTATTCAGCAAACATTTCACAGATTAAATGGAACATTCAGTTTTTAATTTTATTTTTAGATGTATATAAATGCTCTCAATAATAACATTTTTTAAGGTTTATAAACATAAATAAAAATTATGGTTTAAATTCCTTTGGTCTTATAGATTCATATTTGTAAAATAATCTTAATATTTCAACTGCTAAATAAATAAATAAGCATTTCTATTTTCTTCAAATCTGGCTGATTCATTCAGTTCTGAATATTGAAAGTTTAGAACAATAATCGTTTTCATAATCTAGACCAATCATTCTAGATTAACTCTGATTGGCTTCTTTGATATCTTGTTAAAGTGATCTAAAATCGCCAGTTTATATCGAATAGTTATATTGAAATTTTCATAGATCGATCAGCTTTGATAATTCATTTAGTTCATTAGAGTATCACTTTTTTTATTTTAAGGGCTTATTGTCTCAAGAATATTTTGTTAAATATGATTCACAGACCAGATGATGTATGTAAAATTTTAATTCATTAGTATTTTCCCCTCAATCAAATAATTATATATTTTACCTGGACCAATTGCTAAGAAATGTATGTCTCTCCCAAAAAAATTAAGAAATTAGATGTTGGGCTCCGATTACAGAAGATGCCTTGTAGATGTTAAGCCATATATGCCTTAAATAAAATTATTTAATTGGATTAGTAATATATGTATAGTAAAATATCATAGGAAACTTTTCCATACATTTATTTTCCAAAAATATCATGTTTCATAATTGTTTCATTTTATACAGACACGTGCCGAAAATGACATTTTTATATGTTTAATTTGGAATGATAGTTGATTTATTTTTTCTCATTTGAGAACATGATATTGTTTTGGTTAGAAAGTTTTGATGTCTCCGAAATATGCGGTTAAAAAATAGTTTTAAATGCTTTTATAAATTTTGCATTGTTAATTATTACGTATGCTAGTTTGAAAGAAGATACGTTTTCAAATAGCTGACCTGCTTTTATCAGTATAGCTTTAATATTACGTATGCTTCATTGAAATCAGATGCGTTTTTATTTCGCATGATTCATTAAAATGCGGAGATAAATTACAATCCCGAAGGCGAATTCTTTGATCTGCACAAAATATCTTCTTCACATAAGTAAAAGTAACAATTCAAAACATGTCTTATTGTTCTAAAAATTAAAAAAAAAAGAATGCAAAAATATTTTACTACTACTGATTATCGATTGCTTTTTGTTCGCGTTTCTTTGAAATGACGTCATCTTCAAATTCGTTTAAGATTTCTTGCTTTTAAATAATTAATCTCTCTCTCAGAAGATTATCGTTTGGTGCTTTTCTAAAAATTCTTTTTCAGTTTTAACTGTCGCACTTTTGTAATATATTTTTACTTTGTATTTTTATTCATTTAATTCTTTAATTGAATTAATAATTTTGATATTGCAAACGACCAAGAAATATTTACTCTTGCATTTATTGTTTAAAAAATATCACATTTCCTATTTATTTCATTTCATATAATCACGAAATGAAAATTATATATTTTCTGTTTTATTTTTGGTAGTAATTAACTTATTTTTTTAATCAGAACTTATGAAAATGTAATGGCAACATTTTATTAAAAGCTAATATTTTTTAGATCCTCGAGAAGATAAAATTTTATTTTTATTTTATGCGAAATAAATTGTTGAAAAAATACGATTAAATTAATGGTTTAAAAATTCATTTAAAATAGAGTTTTAATTTATAGATAAAAAAAATAGTATCATTGAAAAGTTAATTTCTTTTATCTTTAACTGGATTCAAAAATAAATTTTGTGCTGTAATATTTTCGGAAGTTATAGTGAAAAAACGTCAAAATTTGGCTTATTTTTTAATTAATTATAATTTTAGTTAAAAATTCATAAAAAGGGCTCC
>JAOUZG010018166.1:2020291-2108372 GCA_026289955.1 Argiope argentata | reverse complement strand
AATTTGGTACGTGTATATCTTGGGTGCCGAGAATGTGCACCTCGGAGCCCTTTTTTTGAATTTCTAATTAAAATTTTAATTAATTAAAAAATAAACCAAAATTTAACGTTTTTTCGCTATAGCTTCCAAAAATATTACAGCACAAAATTGATTTTTGCATCAAGTTAAAGCGCAAAAAATTAGCTTTTTAATGTTACTAATGTTTTGACCTACGAATTAAAACTCTATTTTTAATGAATTTTTAAACATTTAATTTAAAAATTTTTTTCAACAATTTATTTCGTAAAATAAATAAATAATAATAATAAAATTTTATCTTCTCGAGGATCTCAAAAAAAATCAGCTTTTAATAAAATGTTGCCATCACATTTTCAGAAGTTCTGATTTAAAAAAAAAAAGTTAATTACTACCAAAATTAAAAGAGAAAAATACAATTTTCATCACGTGATATGAAATGAATAAATAGGAAATGTGATATTTTTTAAACAATAAATGCAAGTGAAAATCGTTTGCAATATCAAATTTAATAATTCAATTAAAGAATTAAAATAAATAAAAATACAAAATAAAAATATATTACAAAACTGCGACAGTTAAAACTGAAAAAGAATTTTTAGAAAAGCACCAAACGATAATCTTCTGAGAGCGAGATTAATTATTTAAAAGCAAGAATTCTTAAACGAACTTTTAAAATGACGTCATTTCAAAGAAACGAAGAAAAAAAGCAATGTGAAGAAGATATTTTGTGCAAATCAAAGAATTCGCCTTCGGGATTGTAATTTTTCTCCGCATTTTAATGAATCATGCGAAATAAAAACGCATCTTCTTTCAAACAAGCATACGTAATAATTAACAATGCAAAATTTGTAAAAGCATATAAAACTATTTTTACCCGCATATTTCAGAGACATCAAAATTTTCTACCAAAACAATATCGCGTCTCTCACGAGAAAAAATAAATCAAATATCATTCCAAATTAAACATATAAAAATGTCATTTTCGGCGCGTGTCTGTATAAAATGAAATAAATATGAAACATGATATTTTTGGAAAATAAATGGATGGAAACGTTTTCTATGATATTTTACTATACACATATCACTAATCCAATTAAACAATTTTATTTAAGGCAAATATGGCTTAACATTTACAAGGCATCTTCTGTAATCGGAGCCCAACATCTAATTTCTTAATTTTTTGGGGAGAGATATAAATAATCTCTTAGCAATTGGTCCTAGTGAAATATATAATTATAGATTTAAGGAAAAAATGCTGATGAATTAAATTTTTACATACATCATCTGCTCTGTGAATCATATTTAACATAATATTCTTGAGACAATAAGTCCTTAAATAATAATAAATTCTTGAGACAAAAGTTCTTAATTAAATAAGTCCTTAAATAAAATCCAATCAACTAAATCAATCATCAAAGCTGATCGATCTATGAAAATTTCAATATAACTATTATGGTAAAAACTGGCGATTTTAGATCACTTTATCAAGATCTCAAAGAAACCAATCAAGGTTACTCTAGAATAATTGGTCTAGATTATGATTATGATGATTGTTCTAAACTTGCAATATTCAGAACTGAATAAATCAGCCAGATTTGAAGAAGATAGAAATGCTTATTTATTTATTTAGAAGTTGAAATATTAAGAATATTTTACAAATATGAATCTATAAGACCAAAGGAATTTAAACCATAATTTTTTTATATATTTATAAACTTAAAATTTTTTTATTATTGAGAACATTTATATAAATATAAAAAAAATTAAAAACTGGATGTTTCATTTAACCTTTGAAATTTTTGCTGAATAATTCCTTGAGATCTTATAAATTATAAAAAAAAAAAATTATAATGTTTCAATTTCTGTATTGAACATAAATATTCAATGTCGGACTATTCTGCTTTCAGTTCTTAGTTTTATTTAAAGACATGCTTAGATTGAGTAAAGAGGTCGTTGTATTAATTGAAATTTCATCATTTTCAATTTAATTTAAAAGTGAATTTTAAGTGCACTGATAGAAAATCAGAGAGAGATGCGGACTTCAAAGATAGGACTGTTTAAGGCCTACATAATAGTATAAGTGAATTATATGACTATCGAAATGTGAAGCTTAAAAATATTTTGCTGAACAATTTATTATGAGACCAAGTTATATATAAAAATGATTTAACCCTTTAGTCGGCATTAATATTGGCGAACCGACTGGTCGCCAAAGGCGGCTAGTATGTAAAGATAAAGATTATCTTCTTCACAGTCAAACAAAATGACAAGCAAACAGATAAATAATTTCAAGTGGAATCTGTAATTCGAGTCTCTCTATTATCAAAATACGTTTTCTTTATATAATAAATATATATACACACAAAAAAAAATTGAAAGAAATATTCATTTCCAAATAATTTCTAAAAATTGGCACGCCTCCTTTGTTTTAAATACACTTTTTTAAAAATTTATATGAAGGTTTTGAAAATATAGTGGTTAAGCTTTGTCGATTTTTTTTATTTGGTTGAGCTGTTTTAATACTTTGAATTTTATTTAATAGAATTTGACCATGTTTTAAATTTCCAAACTTCTTAATTTTAGATTTATATGCGAATTCTCTAATTGAAAATAAAAAGTCGTTGCTTGATTTTCTTTTTTAGTGTTTCAAATATTAGACTACAATATATACAAAGGGAATAGAAGCATTTTTTAAAGAAATTCTATAAATTACTTATATTTTTGAATTTTTATATAAAATATATAGAAAAAACCCATAAAACAAAAATATGCCATTTAAGTCAAAAATAATTTCAAGAAATATATATTTTTAAACAAATATAAGACAAAAATTTTCTAATTTAGATGTTCTAATGATTTTTCAGCATCTTGCACAGTGTAAGAAATATATTATCTATTTCTATTCAGCATTTAAGTATTGGCATTCGACTGATAAAAAATAAGAAATTTTCATTTTTTCTCCGAATTGTGAAGCATAAAAATGCCTTAGAGTATGTTTCTAAACGAAGATGTTGCTTAGTTTCTAATTCCAGAATAACAGAACTTATTTAAAAATTATCATACCAAATCAGAACAAGAAATATTCATTAGATTTTAATTTATAAGATTTCTTTTTTTAAGAAGATTTTAATAAAACTTAATTTTGTCAAAATTGTATTAAAACGAAGTATTATTCAAATATAAAAATCAATATAACTTCCCAAGGAATCAACTTAAAATCATAGAGAAAATAGTTCACGAATTAAGAATATGTAATTTAAAATATATTTGACTTTGTTTCGCCAAAACTCTACTTTCAAAGTAATCATCCTGAAATCAGATTTTGTGTAATAATGCTTATTCCTATTACACAGAAACAACTCATCGTTAGCAAGATTATTAAATGCCTCATATTAAATGCTGCAATTTCTGAGATCACAGGCTTTGTTTTATTAAATAAGATTTCTTTATATTAATTTTTACAATTAAATATTTAAATACGTTTTTTTAATCATATCAGAATATGATGTTTTGGGAATGAGGTTTGTGGCATCAGCAAAAATCCGTAGGCGAAAAATAAAAATTTTAATATCTGCACGAGCATCACACACAAAAAAAAATCATGGTATTTACAAAAGCTCAGATTAAAAAAATAAGTTAACGACTACCGCGAACCCCCCCCCCCCCAGAAAATGTCATTTTGAGCGCGTGATTATATGAAATGAAATAAATAGGAAATGCGATATTTTTTTTAGCAATAAATGCGGGACAACGTTTTCTGGATCGTTTGCAGTACTAAAGTGAATCATTCAATGAAACCAATAAAATGAATAAAAATATAATTTAACGCACAAGCACGTGGTGCTTGGCCGCTCAAGAAATTATGTTTTGGCGAGACATTGAAATATGCATAGCAAATTTCATTTTAATCTTTATTTATAACTCAGGGAGATTTAAAACCAGGAGTTTCGACAGTATTTCAGATTCAAATTCTTTTAATGATTTAAATACTTTTTTCTGTATTTCATATACGAGAGAGAAGAAAAACGCTTGCAATAACGTCGTCATTGGATAAATAAAGAATCATTCAAAATTTCCAAAAGAAACTGATTCGTCATGTTTAATTCGTTTTGATTTAAACAGTTATAATTTTTTAATTAAAATATACAAATAAATAAAAATTAAAAAATGAGGGGGGAGGGAGCTACCATATTTATATACAATGATCTTAGATAGGAATAGCCTATATTTATTTATAATGATCATATATAGGTTGCCGTTTATAGAAGCCAAAATTTTAACGCTTCCTGTTTCTCTAAAATCAGTAAAAAATAGTTAATATGGCGTGAAACCATTAACGATGGGTTTTAAAAAGGAACACAAAATGGATTTTAATTCTTTCAGGGATAGTTGCTCCTATTGGAGGTTTAAATAAGTAAATTAGTTCCGTTATTTAATATTAATATTTAAATTTTAGAGAAAACAATAATGAGCAATTTATTTAATATGGAACTTAAAATTAAATAATTATAAACAACGTTAAATTCTACTTTCTTGTTATATACTGATGAAATACTTCAATTTCAAATACATAGCATACAAATTTCTTTTATCTGAGATACAATAATTGAATTACATGCAATTCCTTCATCTTTTTTAAATTAAGAAATAGGATACTTTTAAAAATATCATGGGATAGAAAAAAGTGATATTCAATGAATCAATAACATACTTAAGCGTTTTATTTCTGAGCCTCTGGATGCGTGTCAAATAGAAAAATACTGAGAAGAAACTTCTCAATCTCTCGGAGAATTTTGGAACTTTGTCAAATTAAAACAAAACGCTGTTAGTCTCCCTGAAAAGGCATCACAGTTTTGCTCAGTTATTGGGTCTTCCCATGGATCAAGAAATTGCATTACTTATCAGACTATCTGTCCACAGAAAATACGAAATGTATAACTTCCTACAATGTTCAATAGTTTAAGTAACGCTGGAGGGTATAATAATTTGGCAGCAGGTTAATATCGTGGTAATAGAAATAATGACTTGAATAATATTTTTTAAATATATATAAAATATTATCGAAAGTCAATGGCTTTAAAACACAAGACATATCTCTTAGAATCGATGAAATGATTTGCAAACTCAGTGCCAATTGTATTTAATTCCTGATTTTATTTTCGCGATAAGTTAAAAAAATTAACAGGGTGAAATTTTTTTTTCAAAAACAAAATTTATCCTATTTACATTTTAAAGCTTTATAAAATGAAGGTATAATAAGTCTAATAGTCAATTTAAAAATGTTTATCAAAGCACTAGAATTTAAAAAAGATACAAACTTCCAGAATACTATTAAATTAAAAAATAAATAGTGGAAGTTGGTTAATCCTTTTTTGAATCAAAAACATGATAATTTCATTTGTATCAGAAATAAATGTTTTCAACGCGTAAATACAAAAATGGAAGAAAAAAAATCAAGCTATATAAAAAAAGGAAACAATTTTTTCCCCATAATCCTTCTTAAATTAAAGCAGTTATTCCTGTTTATGAAAATTCTGAGAAAAGAGAATTTATTTTCTTCTCGTTAAAAAAAAGAAGTTATTTCTTATAACTTTTTTAAATGCTAAAAAAACTTCGAAAGTGAAAATAGAATTCTAAAATAGCTTTAATTGTTCCCTTTAGGTTAAATCTCACAACGGCATTTCCTTATCTCAACTGAAGCAGAACTTCGCATCGATTCGTATTGATAAGAAAGACAAAAATACCTTCATTTGCTGTTATCTTCTACGAAGTTGACTCGGGAACTAAGGAAAAGAAACGAATCTCCGATAGCTTCTAAAACCACAGACAAAAACAAGGATCTCACGTTCTCCTTGCAACTCTATAATAAAAATAATAAGAGATGTAATGGAAGATTAAAATTAAATCAAAGTTATTATTTCATCGATATGGATTAGTAATCTAATATAAAAAAATAATTTTTTATAGTTTTCAAAAACGATTCATTTTTTATGAGGAATGATTTAAATATAACAATGAAAAAAAGGAGAAGGATTCTTAGTAAAAAAAAAAAAAAATGTTTGCAAAGAGGCATTTAATTTATACTTTAACTTGAGCTGTGTAATCTCTACTAATAGTAAAAGTGAATGTGTGTAGGTGCTTGCGTTTTGGGGCTATACAGGACAGATCTTTTGACCTATAATCAACAAAGCTGGATCTTATATACTTTAAAAGGACGGAATATACGTTTCAAAAAATATATATTTTTGAAATTTTAATTACTTAAAATTTAATTTGAATGTTGAGGTTATTCTGCCATAGTTTTCGAAAATAATATAACTCGAAAATAAATTTTATGCCATTGCAAAAAAATAAATAAATAAATAAATAAATAAAACCCTTTTTGAAAGACACCAATTTAATTTTTGTTTGAATTTTTTTCTTCAGAATTTCGGTAATTTTTTAAAAAATATTTTTTGCTTCATTTTCAGCAATATATTACTTTGTTTACCTCGAATTGTTTTCATTGTTTCATCAAATTTTTGATTACGAGATTCTGTTCCTTGCTTACTGTGAAACATGAAGGATTGTATTTAATATCTATGTACTTTAAGTAAAGAATAAAAATGTGAAATGAACCACAAAATTTAGAAGATAAATGAATCTCATGTATATTTTTAACAGCGTTATCATGTCATTGGAATGGTATCCATTAGAAAGGTGAATGTACTTAATGAACATTGCATATTTAAGACAATTAAAGTAACACAATTTTAGTGTATGGCAATTCCATGCTATTACGGATATGAAGTTATATGTAAATGATTTAAATTAAAAAAAAACATAATCAATATCACTGGGTCATCAATTGGTTACCGAAGATGTTTAGTAATAACCAGCAGAAATGGTCTCCTCAAAACCTTCTCGCATACTTTCTAATAGATGTTATATTCCAAAGAACATTTTGCATCGCACTGACGCGCAGTAGCTACGAAAATATATAGCCTAGCATTTTTACTGAATCTATCTTGTCATCTTTGGCGAATTATTTGGTGATTATTCACTGGTATGAGATAAACAGTATCCGATGTGTTACATTTGACTCGAACAACCAGCCAAATAGATTTCCTCTGAGCATATTTCGCTAAAAATTTCATAGAAATTTATAGATTTAATACCAAATTTCGTCCGTCTAGATCAAAACATTTTTGAGTTATAAGACGGATGGACATTTTCCAAACGCCGTGTTTTTCTGAGTTCAAGGAGGTCTAAAATGTGGAGATTCGTCAAAATCACAAGTTCAAATTTTTCAACGATTACAGCATTTCCTCAATGCTACACATATGAAGTAAAAATAGAGTATAATAACAAGAGAAATAAATGAACCAAATATAAAAAACTTACTTGTGTTTAAAATAAAATTTAGAACCCAAGTAATATTAAGATTTCTTTGCCACTAAAAAACTATTCTAAATGTAATTGATGGTGATGAAATAATTATTGAAATATTTATGTGTTGACGGATTTTACATCAATGGGACACTTGTTTAATAATTTCAAGTCGATTTCATCTATGATACATATCACATCATTTTCTATCTTTCTTTATTTTTTGCGATTATTGTTTTTTATCACTAAATGACAAAAAAATTTATAGAATGAAGTTTTTAATATTGTTTAGAAATTATATTTTAATTGAAAGGAAAAAATTATCAGTATTATTTAGAAAAAAATATCATCTTAGTTTGTTCCATTTACTATTTTTCCAGTTTTGTAATAATTATTAAGATCTACTTCTTTGTCACACGTTTCTTAGAAAAAAAGTGTTGTTACATTGACAAGAAATTGAAGATATTTCTCCAAAGTTACTTTTTTTTTTTTTTTTTTCATTTTCATCGACAACATCATTTTTTTACCGCCAAGGTAGGCAAAAAAAATTTGCTTATACGGCAGTTTCTCATTCTTGTGCTCGCGATGGCTGCAGAGAGTTGTAATTTAACTTTAACATTAAATTAGAGACAGCTCATATAAATTATTCACGAGTTTATATAGGCATATTTTAAAGCCATATTTTTATGGAAATTTTCCCCGATTGATTTTGATATTCCAAATTTGGAAATTAGTTAATTATTCACTTATCTTTCAGATTTATAAATGACGATGTGATATTCTATTCTATAGAAATGCTATTGAATTCTGGAATTTTCTTTCAGTAGTCTAACATTCGACCAAAAAAGAAGATTAAAATGAAATTTGCTGTGCATATTTCAATGTGTCATATTCAGAATATAATTTATTGAACGGACAAGCACCACGTGCTCGTGCAAGTTCAATTATATATTCATTCATTTTAATTGTTTCATCGAATTAGTATTGCAAACGATCCAAAAAACTTTGCCCGGCATTTATTGTTTAAAAAAATGTCGCATTTCCTATTTATTTCATTTTATATAATCGCGTGCTCACAATGACATTTTTCTAGGTTTTATTTGCTGAAGTCATTAACTTATTTTTTTAATCAGAGCTTTTATAAATGCAATGACAACACGTTATGAAAAGCTGATTTTTTTGAGATGGTCGTGCAGATAATAAAATTTCAATTTTCGCCTACAGGTTTTTGTTGATGCCAAAAACCTCACCCCCAAAACAACATCATGTTCTGACGTAATAAAAAATATATATTTTATTAATTAAATGTAATAAATGCTAACTTTTAGAGATAGAAATTACTGATTTTGTGTCAAAGTGTCTCGCAATATTTCTCTTGCAGACAAATCTGACAGCGTTTTTATTGAATATGTATTTAACATTAATAATTAAGAATGAACTAACATTAAGAGTGAGCTCATTACATTCAGCTAAATTGGAAGCGTTTCATAAATTTCTTTTTTTTATGTATACCTCATTTTTTACACTTATTAATTAGCTGATCACAATTCTATCAAAATTTTTATAATCACTCTACTTAGTGATTTGTTGATTTTTATTGCCGCAGAACCAGTTTTGGTTAACATTATTAAAATCAAGTTGCATTTTCATATAAATAATTAATATCCAGATATCATTGTACCCTAAAAACGTTTCGGCTTTTTTTTTAATATTTGGTGAAATATTTTTTATATGAGCATTATTTAAAATCGCCAGTGAAGTTATTAAAAACTGTTGGTTGACAGATTTCTAAGAATTTCATCTCTGTATACCAGATATTTCCTACTCATTTTTGGCGAAACATTTTCACCAAACTTTTATTCTTTTGTCGATTGAAATCTTTTTTGATGCATCCCATTATATCGCCAATAATGCCAAGTAAACAAAGCCTATAAACAGGCTCGTTGCTTGAGACAAAGCAAATTATTATTGACTATAAACTCAAAGGCAACGTTAAAGTAATTTCCAACTCTTTTGTCTTAATATTACATGAATATAACTTTTAAAAAATATCTACTGATGACAATATTTGAAAGTTAAACCACTAATTTCACTATTATTCACCAATAAATTATAGAAATATATGCATTTTAAAAACAAATAATGTAGTCTTTGGATTGGGAAATACACAGTACTGTCGCCAAACTTGAATTTTTCAACCTATAATTCATAAAAATTGATATTAGCTTTAACTCAAAGAATTAACAGTTGACGAAAGTATCACGAATGTGGCGACATCATATCTGAAATACTTACTATCTATCTGTTTATACCTATAGCTATATATATTTAGCTTTTGGAATCAAATTGATCCTTGATAAAATAAAGAATTATTAATAAGAAAAACTTACGGTAAGTGTTGAATCGTCATGATTTCAAAATCACGTTGCGTTCGTAACATGTTCAAAATTTTTTAGCTTTACAATTTGAAAATATATTATAAAATTTGAAAATATATTTAATTTGAAATATTTATGAATCCGAAAACTTTTAGACGAAATAAATAACAAAATTACGAATATTTCCCTAATGATTGTATTTTGAAATATTAAAGACAAAAAAAAAAAAAAATTAGTGATGTATATTTACTTTTTCCCCCGATTACCATTTCTTCATGCAGCTCGCTTTCATTTTGAGGAAAATTGCTCACGTTTTTTTTTAGCATTTACTGAAACGAAAAGTATGAAAATCCTTAATCTCACTGACGGCTAACGTATGAAAATGTGCAATTCTTTACTACATTTAATAGCTACTATTACGGGAAGGACCGTCATTTTTGTGAAGTTACAACTTTGAAATTGCGAATTTTCATTATGATTTTAGTCACAAATTATGAATAAAAAAGTAATTTTACAGAATTTTCGGGCAATGCAAACAATTTAAATGATACCACAATCACAAAACCAAGGTAGAATTTCCAGCCCTCGTAAAAGCACCTCAGGGCTCAGAAACATTAGTCAGGGAAGAAGATTGTATACTCTGGTTGTGTTTTTAACCAACTTTACGCAAAAACTGGTAAACCAATACGAGCATTTGGAACAGATTTCTTACAACAAAATAATATACACTTTAAAATTTAAGTATGTTAGAAACAGGAAAATAAACATTGCGGGATGATTCAAAATTCAATGATCAAATTCTTATAGAAACTATAAATATCTCTCAATATCACATATATGACGGTAAAAGAGCCTTTAATGAATTTGGCACTTGTCATTCAAATTTAATGCCATAAACGGAAAAGGGACGCAATTCGTGCTCTGTTTTTCGAGAAACAAACAGAACTGCGTAAGGTAAGAACTTCGAGCAGCGTAAGGTTATAGCTGAAGGTTATAACTATAGCTGAAGTGAAAGTATGCAAGTATTATTCGACTATAAAATATCGCCAAATAAAGACTTTTCACCCATTAAGTATTATTATTTGTACATTGCATGCATCTTAAAACCCAGAAGACCCCTCCCCCAACACACACTCTCTGGGGAAGAAGCATGAGTACGTGAATTCGACTGACTATCATTTCTTGTTTAACCTAGGACACTTAGTTTCGTCTGCTAAATGGTTGACCTTACTGACACAAACTTTCAAATAACATTGTTCCGATAACTTTACGATATTGGCTGACATGCAGAATATAGAACAACATCATGAAGATAGCGTAATATATCATAAAATATCATCAAGGGCCCTAATAGGGGATGACCTTAAGGAGAGGTTTGTGCGCGGACCGATGATGGATAATTTGAGCAAGCCGCTACTAGCAATGAGCGAGTACCTAGCGTCCGTTACACAATACGATTTCTTTTGCCCCTCCCCCTTCCACCTGTTCTCTCCCTAATTAGAAAGAGTAAGAGGTATCCGGACATTATTTCCTTCTTTCAAGATATTTCAGAGTAAAAAACTATCATAAATGCAATAACATTTTATTTTTCAAGGCGCCCGGCAATCAATTAGTTTTTCAGAACAGCCTGTGAAAACATGTACAAAACGTATATTATTTGTTTAAAAAATCTCTGCCTATTTCATTTGAATGATTTTACTTCACAAAGGGGTGATAAAGGATGCATAAGATGAGCATTGTTCTTTGTTGTGCGCTCTCTTTTAGTTATTCTTTTTCGATACTGAGTATCATTTTCTTTTTTAATTATGCTGATTTATATGTTTCATTTAGAGATAACGTAATATTTCAATACAGGGCTTGTTAATAAATAAATGATTGCCTGAAACAAAATATTTACTTCATTTCATGGTTATGTTGTGAAATCCAAGTTGCCGACGCATGCTCGGAGGATTTCCGTATCTGAAAATAGACATTAGTCTTAGGTACCAAGTGTTGGTGTTTTAGATTCCTATATGATTCTGATTTAATTTTTTACCTTTACCTCTCTCCTCTACACACTGAATTTTGAATCACTTCAATTTTTTGAAGTGAATGCATTCTCCATTCACTTTAACTACCTCATTTATACGTAAATCAAAGCAGTCTTACGAAATACAGAAAATCCTTTAGATGACATGCGCTCTGAATCACGCGTATTTATTTAAGAAATAGAAACGCGCTCCTAACGACATTTTAGAGACACTACAGAATTGATGCTTCCATTACCGATTTGCAACACTTTTTCAAGAGCAATATGCAAGAGTAAACAATCGCTTAATTTCAGTCTAATTTTCGGGATATTTATTTAAGACTGTTAGATACAGTTTTATAATTGTTTATTACTTGAAATTGAGACATGTAGCGTTCCTTTAACGTACATGGAGGTATGTGCAAAGCGTTTCCTTTTCTGAAATTCTCTTTTGCCAGTATTTATCGTTTAGGAAAGAGCTTGAAAGAAAATTGAAGATCTTTCTCATTCATTTCCATTTTAGGAAAACCTTATTATCTTATATAGTAATGATAATTATAACTGCATTAACGTTTCTTTTGAGGAAGAATGGAAGCATTAATAAAAACTACGTACCCGAATCTTAAGGGGGTGGAAAGCTCTCTTTTGTTTTCATTTACTTGATTTGTTTTATTAATTTCTCTTTATAAAATAATTCTAGAGTATGTGATCTTATTAAATGGTACTTTTTAATTAGCCTGATTAATGTGAAAAATGATGTCGTACTTTTCTGAAATTGTTTCTTATTTTAACTTCAGCTATTTTGCATTCCATATTTTACTGAATGTCAATTTATTTAAAGAACAGGATAGAAAGAAGTATTTATAGAAGAATAGACTGTCGTCAGAAGGAATAATCTGTCCGGAGCTTCCATTTTAAGCTTTCACCGTACAGAGTGGTTTATGATAATTTTACTATGAAGAGGAGAGAGTATGCTTTTAGATCTCCTTCCAATGCGTAATTTCAAGGCCACTTACCCAATTTCACTTACCTACCTTGTTGGATTTTTCGCTTACCATATTCACAAATTGATGCCATACAACAAACTCGACCTTCAACCAACATATGATGGATTGGTCCAAAATGATACGCAAGACGCAACTCTACAGTTTTGTTAATAATACTGTGTACCTAATTTCAGACATCTAGTTTATTGTGCTCAGGGCCCGACTGAGCCTAGTTGGGACCCGGGAAAAAAACTTTTTTGGGCCCCTTCTGCTTTATTACTTTAGTAATGGAGAACATTCATTTAAAAAAGAGACGTAGAATAAAATTTCTATTCGATTTGCCCCCACCCACTTATGTGGGGGGTCGGAGCAGCTGCTCCGTATGCCCCTGCCTTAGTCCTGCCCTGATTGTGCTTTTGAACTATAAAGTTCAAATTCATGTTGATGGGCTTATAGACAAATTAGTTCAAAATTTGATAGACCTCTGTAATTTCCATGAGAACCTTTCAAACCACTTTTCAAATTTCATCCTGTTAGTTTGTTATTTTTTTAAGTAATTGCTTTTGCAGGATTTCAGAGACAATTTCAAACTTGAACTTAGTGCGATCTGACACTTAAAGACTCATCAAATTTTCAAGTTCGAATTTTTTGATAATTACATTTTTCTCTCCTTCTGTATTAAAAAAATTAAATAAATAAATGTAGCTGATTACGCCTACATATTTATAAGATGTTATAATTAACTATGCAATTAAAATTAAATTCAGTGGCACTGCAACCCGTATGGGCCACGGTCCACAGTGCCCAAATCTGCCTTCTTGACTGAGGGCTGTGCAGTGCAAGGCCTATGTCTCGCATAGGTGGTCAGCCTAACGCGGAACCTCAGTATTTAGTTCCCACACATGCTTGATCCTCGGTTTAAAGACCCTCTGAAGGGATGGAAGGCTAGGTCACCTTTCAAATATTATATTAGCAATGTAATTAATATATAATAATCTATATTGTATTAGCTTCGAGATATTGGAATATATATATAATTATTTGTTTATATATAATATAATAATTCAGGATATTGGAATATATATATATAATAATTCGTTATAATATTATAATTTGTTCTTATCAGCAATTAAGGCTAAAATCATGAAACATAATTTCTTATGCAAACATATATTACTTTGGACAATTTCCCTTTAGAAACACTTATAAAAAAAAACAAGATTTTTTTTTTACATATGCATTAAAATAGAAAAAAGAAACTGAAAATATATTATTAGCATGTTATTATTGAAACGTTTACTTAGGCTATACAGCATTTAAAGTAAATAATGTGCACTCACTACCAGACACTACAAAATCCAAAATTGGCCACTGGCAAGATTTCAGGAATCAAGCGGTACTATGTAATTTCTACACCAGTTTCCAACACTGATGAAGAAATAACTGATGTTCCTATGGTTCAAATATCTTAGCGGTTTCATTCTATCTTCAAATCCCTGTATTGTTAGATAATACAAAGAAATTCTTGATTTAATTCTTAATTATCTAAAATAATAAGAGAATAACAGATTTTACTACAAACAGAAAGCTGTTCTTCTCTGATGCCACCTCTTAAGTCCGAGATAATTGTTCAATTCATCTTCTCTAATTTTGTTCTTAAGAAAATATCAAATTTTGAGAACGAATTTAGTTAAAATCATGCATTTGTAAATAAGAGAACTCTTAATAATCATTCATTAATAGCACGCCGATATTAATTTACACTACTTTTTTATGTACTAATTATACATCAAAATTTTATGTAATTAAAGAAAAAAAAAGTCACAAAAACAAATAATTGAAAAGTGAAAACTATATCCCAATCATTTAAGTTAATACAGATATTTGCATTGTTCAGCAAGCATTATTACATTAATCCTTCTAAAAAAAACAAATTATATTTGTATATTTGCAGTCCATGAAGTTAATCAGTCTAATCCGAAACGAGTCCGAAATTTTTTTCGCTCTTAAGAGGAGAAAATGCGATAACTACGAGTGTTTTTCTTTTCAATCGCGATGAAACCCTCTCCCTCTACACATTTTCATTCTAACTCCTGAAAACTCCACATGGATTGCCTTGTTACCAGCTACGTCAAACTCTCTTCGCTGTGATTGGTCGACTGTTCAATGAAGTCACTGCGTGGCCGCGACAAGGTTGCCTTGCTCATCAGTAGATTACGTCAGCGTTTGAAAGTAAAATACAGACCCTGAACAGGTTTGTTTGACTGAATATTTTTTGAATCTGTAATGCATTATTTTGAAAAAGCAATGCTGTTGTTGGAATGTTATATACTCTCTGCAATGAAAATATTTTCAAGTGTAAAAGAGTTTCTTTGGCTTTAAAAATAAAAGAAACTAATGTTGCAACTGAATAGATCTAGCAGAGCATTACAGGACCTACTACAGCCAATAGGAGCATACAACTCCAGACATTCTGAGCACATGATCAAAAATCTATCCAATCGGCAGCCTCAGCTCTCTAGCTGTGTTACTCATTCACCATTTTTAGGTCAAGAAAAGAAACAGCTACGAGATGGGGCTCATGTTGATAATGTGTTAAAAGAGGAATTTAGGGGATAAATGTAAGTAATTTTCTCTGTCACATTCGTGGTTTGGGTATGCAAAGCTAATTGCGAATCGTTAGGATTTAGCCTACCGCAAAAGGTCAAATTGGGGCTGCAAGGAAATATTGTTACTGAAATGTTTGTGTGGTCGATCAACATCGAGCGATGTAAAGTGTACGTGCGCTACAGGACTGCTTGTCAGGTGTTGGCTGCAAAATAAACATGTCTTAGCTTGTGGTCGTAGTTTGAACTTAATGTAAGAAAACGTATTGTGTGTGTGCTCATGCCTGTCAAAAGAAACGATGCAGTGGCAGATGCATTTGATGACAGATTTGTTTTAGTTAATTGTGGAATATCGCAGCATGCTTGTCCAGAGGTATGTAAAGAAGCGAGATTCCATATATTGTAGACTTGCGTTGTTACTCATTATTTATTAACAAGCTATGTCAAAATTGGGATTTTGATTATTTTTTTTAAATTCACGGTTCAGCTTACCATTACATGTTGTGCATTATTTTATGTTGCGATAAACATTTCAATTGGGTTTCAGTTTGTATTGAAAGTTAGGAATTTGGAATGTTAGATCACCAATAACAAAATTAATGATGTAAAATTCACTTGCACTCTATAGGTTCTGCATGGAGCATTTACTTCTTAAAATTTTCCTATCTGTTGTGTTTATGTTTATTCTCTAATCGGACATGCATCTTTTGTCACCCAACTGTTTTTAATCGGTTTCACTTCTTTATCAATGAGGTATACGTTACATTCATGAATTCTTATATAATTTTTAACATTGTTATAAAATGATTAATTTTTCTTTCTTGCAGCTTTATTGATGAAATATTTTTTTCCTTCTCTAAATTATTAAGTTTGCATTTATTTTCATGGATAATAATTTTTATCATATAATATATTCTAATAAACAGCATTGTGTACAAATAGTAGAGTTTCTTATAATGAAACGCTAAAAGTATGGATTTGATAAATGATGCATGCTAAACAAATAATTATTAACTTGTGCAATGTGGTACAAATCTGTAAAAAGTAATAGAAGTTTAAGGAATATTAAATTTATAAGTCACATATAGATTCAAAATTATTTATTTAGGAATATCAAGTTTTTTTTCCAAGATGGTAATGAAACAAGTGACAAAAAAAGTTTGTTTTGGGAGAAATCTTTGTTTTCTGTTTCTAAACCCTTTAAATAATCTTTTAATAATTAATTTTTTGATAGTTTAAATAACTTGTTTTGAAAGTTAGAATGTTTATTAAAGTTGATGATTGATAGATCCAAATAATTTTAAAGCAGATTAATTTAAGCAACAAATAAATTACATCTAAGAATTATATATCTTTGGTTTTTTTATAACCTATAATGAATAATAAATATAATTAAAAACCCTTATGAATTTTTTTTCTTTTGAACTTACAATAAATTTAAAACTTGAAAGCTGCAGTAAAGCAAATGTTATTTTATATTTCTAACATCAAAAAGTGAATATAATCTTAAATAAAAAGAAATTTTCAATTAATTTTAGCCTTATGTGCCTTGTAGTGATTAATTATAACATAATGTTCACCAACATAACATTTTAAATTCTTTTATGTGCTGTTTGAATATCATACCAACTGTAGAAGAGATGAGATTCATTTCTGTTAAGAACATGTTTTATTCCAATCTTTGTATTTCATTCTGGTTTAAAATCCAATGCTTGCTGTATTTTATGTTATTCTTCTTCAGCATTATATTATCAAACTTCTGTATTTATTTATTAAATTGTAAATACAAATAGTAATATTTAAATTATTCCACTAATTTTTTCAAATGTATTGTATGTGTCTGTTTCTTCCCCTTCAGTCCTTCTCCTGTTGGTTTAATTTGTTCAAATAAAATATATTAAATATAACATAACCTCAACTATTTTTTACACTTTAAAATTTTCATGTAATTAATTACTAGTTTATTATCTTATCCTGCCCTAGCAAATTAACCAGGGTTTTTATTTCTAATTAAGATAAGGAAAAACTTTTTTTTGTATTTGTCTTAGTTATTATGTACAATTAAAAAATATTCATTGATTTTAAACAAAAGTTAATTTTAATATAAAGTCAGTCATAATTAATTCTTCTTTTTAATTCTTCTCTTCTCTTAATTCATCTCTTTCTGTATTAATTAATATTGAATAATGTATATTTTCTAAAATCTCCATGACAAATAAATTATTTCTAAATTGTTCATTGCAATCAGTCCATTTAAAAACATGAAAATTAAAAGAAATATTTATTTAGAAATTAATTAATATAGGATATAATCTTTTTTATTGAACCTAATTTATTTGCTAGATGTTTGTTGATACTGTAGTTAAAAAGAGCTCAATGAAATGAAATTATTTTACTTTTGATTTAGCAATTGCCTTTTACTTCAGCTTTGGTAAATTATGGTAAAAATTCAGTAATTAATGCTTATCATAAAACTATCTATGACATTAATTGTTAGTTTATTTAATGCTATTTAATACATAGTTATTTATAACCATGTGAATATTTCCTTAGTTGTAATAATGAAATCTAAACACTTACTGATAAATATTCAACCTCAATAGATTTATACTTAGATATATTCATTCTCAATATTTCATTTGGGATTTTTAATTTATTGAAATGAGAGCAAAGCAGTTTACTTTTTTTAAAATCTCTAATGTTCAAATATTTAAAAATACTGTGTGTCTTCAAATTCATGTTCAAATACTTTATATAACGTTTCAAAAATTATGCTGTTAGAAAATTATCTTGCTCATTATGAATGTCAATTTGATATTTGCATTACTTAATTTTATTTATTAAATTTTTTTAATTGCTATTGTTTTGCTTTCAAACAAAAATAAATGAATTCTAAAAGAATAATCAAATTTTCTTATTAAACATTCAGAAATAGATTTTGATATGTAATTGTCAGTTAAATTTCTTAAATGTCTTCTTTAGTTGAGTTTGTTTTCTTTGACATATTTTTTGTTTTTTCTTCTGAATATTTTACTTTCTGAATTTGTTTTCCCATCATTGATGTAAAATACACTGATTGCTTGAGAATAAATTAGAAAGAAGTTAAATTGCATATTGGTTTTAAGTCAAATATACTTACAAAAATCATTTGTTCTTAGCTTTTTATGGTACTATATTAAAAATATTCTGCTCTCGAATGCATAATACTATTTGTTTCTTTTGTATTGTCTTAATTAATCAAAGTACTTTTAAAGAATAAAATTAACAATCTTAAATTATATTTTTATCCATGTGAAAAACATTTGGTATATGTGTATTAAACACATGTTAGCATGTAATTAAAACAACAACACCTTTCTTAAGAATTTTATGTCAATAGGATCTTTCATAAATAATGTTTGTTAATGGCTTGCAATTAATATGCAAGTATCAATTATTTAAATGAAGATTTTTCTCTATTGATATGCCGAAAACTATTTTATTTAAATATAATTATCTTATTTCTATAAATAATTTGAGAATTTAATTGAAAAAGTAGATTTTGATGGAAAAAAGTACAAAATTTTATATTAATGCTTTTTTTATTGTGTTAATTTTTAATTGAAGATAATTTGAGTTTCTGAATTTTTTAAAAATAAAATACCATTTATTGATAAAAAGTCTTAACTTTTATATTGAATTAATATATTATTTTCGTATTTAAGTGAGCAAATTTCTCATTTATAAATAGATGTTTCAATTCATATATTCTTAATTATAAGAATTTTCTTGACTGGTCTAAAATTAAATAAAATTAAATGAGAACTTATTTTAGATCCAGCATTAATTTTTTTTTAGGATATAAAATTTCTATCTTGGATTTCTCTTAATTTGTTATTATTCCTGTAGCTCAAATGTTCTAATATTAATCATTCATTGTTTTACTTTTTCTTTAAAAATAATATTGATATTTATTTTTGTTTAGTAATTATTCAACTAAACTGAATTTTTAAAATAATTAAATAATTTTAAGATCACACCATAAAGTCTAGTGACCTGAAACAATACAGATTTATTTAAATTCTTTTAGTAAATAGTTCACAAATGCCCTTATAATATAACTTGCATATATAAGTAGAAATTATGAAATTGTGACATTTTTATTTAATATTAAATTGTGAAATGATCCTCAAAGGAATTGATCTAGGACAGGTGCAAAATTTTAATATGCTTGATTTAAAGAAAGAATTTTTATCAGTAAAAGAGATGCCTTTTCTTACCTTCTTTTATTAATTTAAATTTTTCTAAATCATAAGAGTTTACTATTATCATAAAGAATTTAATGGATTTTGTTACCTTTTAATTTGGTCCACTTCACATTTCTTTTTAACTTGTTTTAAAATGTATTTTATTAGTCTTTATTGACTAATAATTATATAATTAACTATTTAAAACTGCAAAAAGTTATAAGATCAGATATAAATGGTGGGCTTATGGCTCCTAAAAAGAGTATTGAAATTATAATTTGAAATCTTTCTTATTATCAATTTAGATGCCATTTTTGGGGAGTTGGGGGTGGGGTATAATTTACTTTTGAAAGAAGGCTAAAGTTATCAGGTATTAATTTCTTTATAATTTTTATCAAAGTATGTAATGCTTTTGACTTTTTTAAACATCCGAAGAAAATTTATCCAACATATTAAAAGTAAAAATTGTCTTTTATCATTGTAATTAGGTTGATTTTTATGTTATTATTAAATGTAATGTTGCTTTGGGAAAAAAATGAATAGTATTATAATTGCTGTGCTCTTGAAACCTATTTTTTCATTCTAATTTTCAATATTTTAAAATCTTTTAAATTTGATATGTTATTATTATAAGTGTTATTTCACTTTTCTCCTTTCTTTAGAAATTTAAATGGCTTTTTATTAGTTTATTTTCATATTTAAATGAGATTTTGTGGAATTCTTAATTTATGCCAATTTCATAAAAAACAAATTATATCAGTTTTTTACTATTACTTATTAGATTATTTTTTTCCACATTAAAAGTTTAATGTATAGCATGTATCATTTTACTTTTACTTTTTTTGTTGACATGTCCATTAATTTTTTAAATAAAAATTTTAACATATTTTCTTAAAATATTTTTTATAAGTCTACTTTGGTTTCTGTTAATAAAAGATATCTGTCTGTTCTATTCTTCCTGCATACTTATTTCCTACCTGCATTATTAACCTTCTAATTAGTTAAGACTATGTGTTTCTATTTTTCGTATTCATTTCATACAAGTTATTTATGATTATAGGTTCTTTTTTAAAGTTCTAGAAAATTGAAATTTAATTTTTTTGCAATTGTTGATGGTCTTTTTTTCTTTTATTAGTGTAGCATTGGATTTGCCCATAAAACCTGGAAAATGCACAAATGAATCGCCGCAGTGAGAGCAGACACAAGAAGGCAGGAGGTGTAGCTCCAAAGAGTGTTGCACCTTCTGCCAGGACAACAAGAAGTCGGAAGAGGAATGCTACTGCAGAATCTGTGGAAGATAAAAATCATGATGTCAGAAGCCCACTCTCTATTACAGAGTCTAAAAAGTCAGAGTCGAGTGCTAATGAAACTGAAAGACATGCAGATCATGTAACAGATACTGCAACTAATTCTCAAGCCTCCGTTGATGAGACAATTTCTCCACTATCCCATTTTGATAATAAATCATCTTCCATGGAATCCAGTGCAAATCAGTCTGTTCATGATCATAGAACTTCACCTTCACCTCCAAAATTGGAATGCATTCAAACTGCTGTTGTTGTGTCTCATTCCGTAGAACCACAGTTTCCAAATTTAACTGAAAATACTTGTGTTAAAGATGAAAATTTAAAATTATTAGCAAAGAAGGTGCCAAAGAAACGCAAATTTAACCTATCAGAAATGGAAGGTATAATGGCTAGTGAACCAAGTAAACCCTTTGAACCATCTAGTGTTATTACCAGGACAATAAGCCAAACTTCAAGCATGCAAGCATCACCACCTCAACTTCCATTTTTGTCTCCAAATGGAATAGATATTGATTTAAGAGACTGGAAAGGACAAAGAGTCCTTGCTAAATTTAATATTATTTATTTACCAGGTGTGATAAAAGAATTAAAGAATGGCTGTGATATTGTCATATTATTTGACAACCAATCTACCAAGTGCATACTTGATGTTCTAGGTAATGGGAAGTATGATGTGATAAGTGATCATAGCCCTTCCCCAGGTCAAGTCAAAATTGGTACTTCTGTGTGTGTTCGCGTAAATCAGGATGAGAATGTTTTTGTGGTTGGTGAAGTTATTTCTATAAATCTGAAGCCTGTTTTATTCAATGTTAAGTTAGAGCATACATCTGAATATGGGCTTGCTGGAACTACTGTTTGGGTTTCTAGAGCTAACATCAGACTTCTTTTACCTCCCTGGTGGGAAGAGCTTGATATGGATCCTCAACCATCATTGCCTTTTACGCCTGTTCCACCTCAACTCTCTGTTTCTTCTCAGAGCAGTTCACAACCAATAGAGTCTAGTGATAATTTGACTTGGAGGACTCTAAATACACCTGTTGAGCATTCTACTACGCCAACAAGTGCATTTACGCAAGTGATTACTAATCATCAAAATTTTCCAGATGTTTTAGTAGAATCTGAACTTTCAGGTGCATTAGCACAACCACTGAAAATTTCAGCTACTGGTTCAGATTTATATTCTGCATCCCCTTCACCAAGTAGAATGCAAGTAATGCCTGTAACTAATGCATATGCTCCTGGTACTTCTGAGCAATTGGTGCATGAAACTGTACTTAGTAAAAAAGATTTGAGGAATCCTCATTTTGATGACGAATCTTCAGATGATGATCTGAAAAAAGAAAACATCAAATTTGATCAAGATTATTTTACTTATCCATATCAGAGACCTTCAACTTTATCTCAAGGGAGTCTAACTCCACGATCTCAGTCTCGTAAAAGTGAAACTGTTTTAAGCCGTGCTAGTACTGATTCATCAGAATGCTTGGGTACTTCTCGTTCTCCTGCAATGTTAAATGCCAAATATAAAAAGGGAGATATAGTTTCTACACCAAATGGCATTCGTAAAAAGTTCAATGGTAAACAATGGAGAAGATTATGTTCTAAAGAAGGATGTACAAAAGAATCGCAAAGGAGAGGATTTTGCTCTCGCCATTTATCTTTAAGAGGTAAAACAATACGCCCACCATCTTTATCTTTTCCTGGTCGACGTAAAGGAACTTTTAAGGATTCTGCTACTGGCAGAGAGCTGGAGTGGGAAGAATCATCTCATGATAGTGAATCAAATCCTGTTTTTTCTGAAAGAGACAGGGTACAAGGACGCTTTGATAGAGAAGAAACGGAAGCTGCCAATATGCTTGTGTCATTAGGTAACTCCAGGTCAGCTACTCCAGC
Organism: Argiope argentata; assembly: GCA_026289955.1. Lineage (NCBI taxonomy): Eukaryota > Metazoa > Arthropoda > Arachnida > Araneae > Araneidae > Argiope > Argiope argentata. The sequence continues at coordinate 2,085,582 of JAOUZG010018166.1, read as the reverse complement.
ATTTTCACCTAATAATACACCAAATCCAATTTCACCAAGAACTTTTCAGACTCCAAATTCTCATTTCACACCAATTGGCCATCCTCAAAGATCTCCTACTGTAAATCAACAACCTGCACAATGGACAATTTCTCCACAAGAGTCCCGGACATTGACTGGTGCCTCAGAAATCATATCCAATAATTATCCTTCATCAGTCTCGAATCCTGTATATCATCCAGGTGCCATAAGAACAGAAGTCATTCAACATCCTGTCACTCTTCAAGAGCTCAATGTTCAGCCTGAAACACGAGCTTCTGTGCTTCATTTAAGTACAAATCAGACTGATTCCTCGGTCATTCAGGCTGCTAATACTCGTCCTGTTTTAGTTAGGGACTCGCAATCTAATATAGAAAATCACAAACAAGAGGTAATAATGAAAGCTTCTAAAGAAGGTATTGTAACATTTTCTCAAGATAATGTTGCTGAAGTTATTCATAGCATTGAAGATACAACTTCTCATAGACTACCAGATTCTCAGACTGTTTTACTTTTTAAGAAATTAGTTAGAAATGAGCCTCAGTATGTGAATGAAGAACCGACCGTTATTACTAGTATGCCTTCCAATAGTTATATTTCTAATTACTTAGTATCAAATTCAGTACCAGATGATAAATCTATGGACTTTGAATACAGTAAATATTTACCAGAAAGCATTGCTGATAAAGAAAACAAAGTTGACCTCAGTGGAAATCAGCCTCTTACTCCTATTCAGTTATTACCTGTAATGCCAATTCCAAGTTCTCCTGAGAAAAAGGATGTGCCTCCTGATAATGGAAAAAATACTGCAGGTGATTAATTAATGATCACTTCTATTTTCAAAGCTACGTTAGTTCTACCATTTAAATTTGAAGTAATAAAAATTGGTTTTATTAGAAGACAAAGTGGGGAAAATGTATCTTAACTGCATAATAGTGATTAATTTCCCCCCTCCCCCCAAAAGCCACTAGATATCATTTTAGTCTATTGACTATATACACAAGAAGTGTGCCAGTGTTTAGTTACTAAATACTTACCCCTGCCCCAAGAAACAATAGTTTTAAATAAGCACCAGTACAAGATTTTTTAGCTGTTAATTTTTGGTAATAGATCAAGTAGGTAACATTTGTATCTTAAAATTCTAATCAACATGCATTACATGCTGGTGATGAAGGTTAAAAGAAACTTGTAATAAAGTTAATTTTTGAAAGTAAATGTGACTGATATGAAAAAGTTTTATATTAAACATTTATATTAATTAAAAAAAGCTTTATTTATGTATTAAAAATGATTAATAATTTTCTAATTCATTAAAATTATGATAATTTAGTAAAATTTCCGGCTTCGGTTTACAGTTTCATATTTTGGAAGTGTTTTTATTTTCAAAAATAGTTCTGAAAGTATGGAAGAATATTTTCATTCTGTTGAAATATTCTACTTTTCTTTTGCTATGAATAAATTTTCTTTTTTAAAAAAAAAAAAAAAATTTCATTGCAATTTCAATTAATGGTTTGTTTTTTGATTGAATATTTTGGCATCAATTCCCTGCTTATAGATTTATTATGAAAATCTAACTGAAATAAAAGGCTTTCAAGATGTTCTCTTAATAATTCTTAATGTCATTTGCTATACGGACCATTATAGTTGTTGCCTTAAAAAAATTTTTTTTTTAAGTATAATTTTTTTTTTGTTACAGAATGCAAATTTATTTTTAAGGTAATTTTATATTTCTGTGCAGATATTTTTAAACTATTAATTCGGTTATAATTGGATTCAGTAATTATATAACGAAACAACTGATTAAATTTTAAACATATATCGGGTCTTTTTTTACTGTTCTAAAAACCTTCATTAACCCTTTTTAATGAATTATTGGAATTTCAAGATAAAGCCAAAAATGTATCCATATTAAATTTATTGAATATTTTTGCTGAAATAGAACTCATCAAATAAGGATTTTTTTCAAAATCAGAGGATTTGTGGGTAAGGATTAAAATATGTTAAATATTTTGAGTAATCAATTTGATTATTTAAATTTTTGGTGAATAGCTTGGAGTGATGCAAGACCTATTCCCGTCTTTCCTTGGCATTCCCTTGTGCCATTTTTGACCACAAACTCTTCTGCTAATTCCAGTGGTGAATCGAAACCTCCACTTGATACTGCTATAAAAGAACCAGGTAACTGCAATTAATTTAGTTCTTTTTCATATTTCTTTTGTCTGAAATTTTAATTTAAAATGTATAGATATTGTTCTGCAAAATAATTTTTGAGATTTTTGAAATATTAACATGCTTATGGTCATTATTGATCCTAAATATTGGATTTATATTACAAGCTTATTTTATATAAGCTTTTTATTTAGACCTTAGATATTTATATTTTTTAAAGTAAATAGTTTTGGAAAAAAAATCAATTTTAAATAAAATAAATATATCTCCATTTTTCCCCTATAAACTTTTTCTACATTCATTTTTTTATCCTTCCTCTACATAATAATTTATTACATATTAAATAAACAATTATTTCTTAAATAAAATAGTTAATTATAAAAAAATTTAGTTTTATGTATAGTTAATTTTTGTTTTATTCATAATGTTAAGTAAATCTAAAATGCTAGAACATTCTTTAAAATAATATTTTACTTATAATTTACATTTTTCATTGTATCATTCCTTATATTTTCTTGCCACACGATGAAATCAGACTTAAAGGTTTTTCTTCTGGATTTTCTATGTAATAAAATCAACCTTAAAACAAATAATTGCTCATTTACTTTGCATTATAAGCGTTGGTCCTTTAATAAAAATAATTAAATTAATATTTTTATTCTAGCTCCACCAGAGCCTGAAGAAGGAGATGACGATGTTTTTGTTACAAATGACAATATTCCTATGGATATCATAGATCCTGCCGACAAACGGAGAACACAATCTTTAAGTGCTTTACCTAAAGATGAATTAAAAAGTCCAAAGAAGGTAAAATTATTTTAAATGTATGAGGTTTTTCAATTTAAGTTTTTTAATGGAACCGTATTGAGAAGAAAAAAAACTTTCTCTTAGCCTGCGAATAGAGAAAAAGACCATATAAGACGACCAATGAATGCCTTCATGATATTTAGCAAGCGTCATCGAGCATTAGTACACCAGCGGCATCCAAACCAAGATAATCGAACAGTTAGCAAAATTCTTGGAGAGTGGTGGTATGCTTTGGAACCTGAAAGGAAAAAAAAGTATCACGATTTGGCTTATGAGGTTTGTTTATAATTAATTTTTCTTTAAGAATTTAATGCAGGTGTATATTATATTTGTAATGCATTTCCTTATACTTTAAATAGTCAAATAATTTGAAAATATAAGATAATTATAAATCATTATGAATAAACATGGGTTTAAAAATTGAAAGCTTTTTCAATCCAAATAATTTCGTTTCAGTTATAAATTGTAAGGCCATCGTCTTCTCTTTTCTGCATGTGTTTTGATAATAAGATTTCTTAACCCATTCTATGTGAACGCACATTTTTATAAATAAAGTATTTTAATAATTTTATTAAGTAGCACAATTTTTTTATTGCATCTTTTAGAAAACAGCAATGATGAATCTTTTTTGTAGATTGCTTCTATTTTTGGGTTTATGTTTAAAGAAAGGTCTAATTGTGAAATATAGTATATTTTATAAAAGGATAAAGCTCTACTCTATCTCAGAGTGAACAAACGGGCTGTTGCTTGCATGCACCTTTAATCCAAGAACTTCTAAAAATTGAATAAATTTCTTATTTTAATTTTTTTAAAAAATCTTTAATTATAATTTTTAATATGCTAAAAATAAAAATATATATAAGATTTTTTATTAGACAGTCATCAGTTTTGTTATAATATACAAAATGAATATCATTTCTAAATTAGTGGAATAATGAAACTAGTGGTAAAGTGGTAGTAAGTGGCTTAGTTCTGGTATTTAATATCATAATTGTTTTGCTGCTTTTTAATTAATTGTATTATGATTATACAATTTCTGTTCAACTAAAAATAACTTTAGTTATTTTGTTTCTAAATATATTAAAGAATATTATATGCCAAATAACAACATTCAAGCTGAAATGTTATTGCATATTGTACGTAAATTCAACAATACTGTTCATATTATTTGTTTGTGACTTAAAGGATTATTTTGATTTGAATATATTTTTATGTTATTGATAGTAAGAAAATTTTTACATTTATAAGTGGTAGCAATTAGTGTGCAAAATACTATTTTAAAAATTGTTGATTTGTAAAATTGTTGGATTTTAGTGAGATAATAGGCCCAATCTTTGTCCTTCAATTATTTTATTACTGTATATATTTTCATTAAGTCATAGGTGTTCAAATTTTAAGTGATGGTTCTAATGACATTCCAAATCACCCAGGGTGCTCAGATTTCTCAAGAGAGCCTTGATTAAGTTTGAATGACTAATTTGATTGCAAATATAAATTTCTTTCCCCCCCCACTAACCATTATTACCTAATATGATGTATCTTCTCATTTTCATTAGATAATTTAGTGTGTATTATTTTTTTCTTTGGGTTGTACATAATTTCTGATAGCAACCTTTGCTTGGAAATTGTATATACAAGTGCATATAGAATTTAAATTTTGCCTTTCTCCTGTTGGATTTTTGTCCTAATTTTAAAATCTTTATATTAATATATATTATATTGAAATTGATATTTCACTGTGTTAAATATTTCTTTCCAAAACAAAAAAAAAATATTTAATACAATAAAATGGCACTTTTTTTTTTCTTCATGGAAGGTTGTATATGAAGCTAAATTCTACTTAATCAAATCAAAAATCGTTCTACTTAATTAAAATCAATAAAGTCAAGAATTTTCTAATCATAATTTTCATATTTTTTCATCATTTTAGTTTTGTAATTGTGCGATTCAATCATATTATTGTATAAAAATTGAAATTAATGTAAATATGTGTATTGAATGGAAAAAGCCATAATAAATTCTTTTTATATCTTTATAAAAAATAGCTTTTATTGTAAAGATTTATTAATATTTTTGTAATATAATGTATAATTTCTTTTATAATGAGTTTTTCTGTTTCAGGTGAAGGAGGCACATTTTAAAGCATACCCTAATTGGAAATGGTGTAGTCGTGATAGGAAAAAATCTAGTACAAGTTCAGCTCCTAAAGACAATCAGAAACCATCTACTACTGATGAAACATCTACTCCAACTACACCGTTAGGTGACTTAACAATTGTCTTATTTCTTTAAATGATACTTTTATGTAAATTATGTTTGGCACTTTTATGTTTGTGCATTATTCAGCATTAACTGTAATTTAGTGGGTTTTTTTTATGGTGATTTAGTATTTATTTGAGTGTATTTTTTTTCAGCTGAAAAAGTATCCATTTCTGATGACCTTTTATTGAATTTTAATACTGCTTCTACTTCCAAGAAAATAAGTGATACAAATATGAAAAACTCTAAAAGTTCTATTTTTGAGGTAAGTGTTTATAACACATCCCAATGCTTTATATCTGCAATTAATGTTACAATTTAACTTGTAAATTAATGAAAATACATTGTTGTATATATTAAATGTAAGCTAAAACTTATAATTTTCTAGCTAGGAAATTGAAAACTAAGTATCTTTGTTTATTAAATTATTTGTTTATAATTCTGTAAAACTAAATTAGTGTTCTCGTCTGTAAAGAACTGAAGTATAATTGGTAGAATTTCATTTTTATAGTAACATAAATTTTCTGTAATTATAGAAAAGACCACGATCTCGTTCATTATCACAATTGCCGGATCCTTGGCATGCAAGTTTGCTAACAAAAGATGACGTAAAAGATAAATCATCTCTTGGCAAAGAAAATTCTATGGGTTTATTATCAAATGAAATCGAAAGTTCTTTAGTCTTTAAGGATAAGTCTAAAAAAAGAGCAAATGGAAAAGGTTTAAATACTGGCAATCTGCGAATTGATTCTGATACAAGTGATGATGAAAGAATGGTCATTTGTGAAGACGAAACAGGTTCTGGTAAGTTAATAACTATTAAAAAGTATTTTTAACCTCTTATTACTAAAATTATTTACTTTTGTGCATGAAAGTTTTAAGACAAATTTTTGAAAAATTAGTTAAATTACATATTTTATCAAACATTGTTTAAAACCCTTCTTTATATTTTCATTTATTTAATCTTTGGTCTAAAATGGAATATCTCATTCTAAATAATATTTTAAAAATGTGTTGATTTATTTTAGCATGATGATATTTATTGCATATAAACTTTTTTTTTATGTTGAGAAATTTATGTTGTTAAATAAGTTACCATTATACAACTCATACTGCTTTAAGACAATAAACAAGTAATGACTTTTGACAAAAAAATATTTGTTTGTAATAAAATTTGTATTAATATCTATGCAAGCATTTTATTGACAACTTGATTTTGTATATATTAATATAGCTGTAGGATGAAAAATTTAAAATTCTGACTTTTTCATACTTTTTTAAAAAAATTTTAGTTAGTGAAAAGGCATCTTTGAATCAAGAAGAACCACCTATCGATTTGAAATGTAAAGAAAAAGTTACAGAAAGTGATACTGAGAGTCAATCTGACGATGAATCTCTTATTGAAAATAAGGCATTTCCACAACAACGTTTCTCACCTGTTATGAAGCATTCTTCGTCTGTTGAAGTCACCCACCGTCCAAAACCGATAAAAGCTCACCCATGTACGACTTCTCAAGCTCCATTTTCTATTGGTTCTAATAATAGCAATAACAGTAACCATACACTTAACAGTTCAGGAAATGGACATTTTCACAGGCCTTTACCCACCGCTTCTAATTTCCAACCCACTGGAGCTGTTTTTAAGGATGTCCACTCACCGAAAGTACATGCTTCTGATGCATTTACAGCATTTTCTGCTGAGAATTTGAAGCCATCAATAATTGTAACTTCTGAACAAGGAGTAAATGACAAAGTTTCAGAAACATCAGATATGCCTTTACTGGTCCCTAAAAGTCCTACAGCAAAAGAAAGTGTAGTCAATAATGATCTTCAATCTCAATTTCTTCATAATCAAACATCAACTGTTCATGACCAAGCACCTACAAGAGGTGGAGAAAGTGCCAAACCTCGAATTCAAAAAACTGTACAGAAATTATCTCGGGGCAGCACATTACCACCTCTGCTAACAATCCCATCGATAAACTTAAATCAAACAGCAAATGCAAATACTGTGCAAACAAACTTTGTTAAAAATATATCTCCTCAGACACTTAGTGTTTCTAGGCATCTGCAGTCTTTGCAGATTCCAAGTTCCTCCATCTCAATACAAAGTGATAAATCAAAGGTTCAGATATCACCAATATCTGCATCATTAATTCAGACTTCTCAAGGGTTTCTTGTTTCAAACGGATCTTTGGCTATTTTAAGTCCTCCAGTTTCAAAAAATTCTGCTACTTCACCTCGAGTGTCTCCTGCTCTTACTTCTCCTGAATATCTAACAGCCACATTAAAAAATTTGGTCATTCCTGCCTCCAAGCAGAACGGCACACCTTCTACGCCACAAACTCCATCCACTCCAGTTTCACAGATGGCGTCCACAACAGTTTTGGCAAACCTTGTGCTAAAGACCAATGCTCAGATGCCATCGCAAGCTTTATTATCTAGTCCAACCTCTCCAGGGCAGTTCCATCTCTCGCAACAGCTGATCTCCAGGACTGGAACTCAAGTGCAATATCTGGTTCCTTCCCTTACTCTACAGTCTCCAAACATGAAAAGTAATTATAGTTTACCTTTTCAATGTTATTATCATTGATAGATCCAACAATTGTTTTGTTTTTCTATTAACTGATTCGTTGATGGTCATATTGGAACTGCATTGTCTTAATTCAACTGTTAAATGGGTAAATTCTTATAATGCATATTTTAATTACCGTACCATTTCCCTACCCATTCTTCTATAAATGATGAATTTTAACTGAAATTTATTTGCATGTATTATTAAAAGCATTTATCAAATTAATAAGATAATTTAAGTTATTGGCAAATAATTGAAATTGGTAACCTAAGTAAAATTTAAAAAATTATTTAATTTTTATATTTTATATGTTCTTAAGATATCTTGATGCTTAAATGTTATAATGGATGATTAGTATTTTTAAAGCAAAATATGAAAAATGGCTTTCATTGAAAAAGGCTTATTGAAATATAAAGTGAATAATTAGAAACATAAAGTGAATGTGTAAGAAATATAAAATAAAATGAATGTTTAGAAATATAAAGTGAATAGTATATAATAATGCTACTGTAAGAGAAGGTCCCTGCTAGGTTATTGAAAAATAAGCTGGAGCATTACAAATTGCTATCAACTTTATTAAAACCGTTCTGTGAAACCTTGTTACAAGTAAAATATTAGGAAAAAAAAAGTCAGATGTTTTTTGTATTTTATTGAATGTTTGAAGTTTAAATCTATTCAATAAGATAAGTGGTGAGATATTGTTAGAGCATTTATTATTACAATTAAGAAAAAACTTGTATTTTTAGCTAACTTGAATATCAAATTTTTGTCTATTTTTAAAAATGTTATAGGCACGAGAAAGTCAATTATCTTTATTTTATTTAAATCTTATTGAGATAAGAAAACCTTTTTTATGCTTCTAGAATTTCTTGCATATTTTTGAATCTTTTAGAATAGGTTTAACATTGAATTGCAAGTATAGTTTAGTAACATTGTCTTTTTCATGGTGGTTAGCAATAATAGTATCCAGTAATCAACTAAACATTCAAGAAAACTAATTAATAGGAGAGTTTTTTTCCTCAACTTTCTTAAATACATCTACTGTATGGCATGCTTTGTACTTAATATTGTCATTTGGTAAAGAGTTTTCTATACATTTTAAATCTATACTTCTTCATTTGATTGATTTGGCATCTTTGGTGTAAAGATCACATACTGAAATTGGTTCCTCTAAGTACTAAAATATTGTCATATTAGTAATTTGCATTTATATTAAGGAAAACATGAAAAGACAAAATGATTGAGTGCCCATTCTCTTTTTAAATACTATTTTTATATTTTGAAGCGAATAATGAATCTTAATTATTTTTAAGTTAATTTTTATAAGTACATTTTTTCCACTTGACTTCTTTTGCTCATAGTTTCAATTTCTTAGTTGAACTTCAATTAGTTTTGTGGAATTTTAGTTCATTATTTTAGAATTTTTGCATTATTTAGATATGATTTGTTTTCTTCTCTCTAAAGCAAAATGATGTAAAAAAGAAACTTTCAAAAAGAATATTATTTAACTTAAAGGATATCATTTTGTTTATGAAACATAATCTCCTTTTTTTGGATAATTGTCTTAATGAAGAAAATAAGCTCATAATTTAGTGATAGAATTCTATATAAAATATAGTCTAATAAAAGTGCACTCATAGTACTTTAAAACTACAAGACTACTTATGCAAATAAATTCTAATATTGTGGAATCAATTAGATTAAGTGGAGTGATAATAATTTTTTTTCATACAAAAAAGTCTATTTTATATAAAGTGATAAGTGTATTATTAGGTTATCATATCAGAGTTGTTCTTTTTCACACTTAGCTAATATCTGAGGTCACAGCACTTGCACTCCATTAACTAACACTATTATGCTAACTGCGTCCTCAGTACATTACCAACTGGGCCATCCAAAAAAATTCCTTTTCTCTGTAATAAGATGGTATGTCATATGTTTCTTGGGTTTCCACTTTTCATCCAGTTTCCCTAGTAGTGTAATTTTTGTGTTATTATTTGATGAAATTTTAAGTTATATATATCTAATTCACATCCATTACCAATTTTTTGATTTGAAGGAAATTTTACTATAAAATTTAGTAATTTGACTAGTATATTAACATATATGATATATATAGTTAATTTTTCTGTAACCTTAAAATTAAGTCTTATTTCTTCACTTTGGCTTTTGATTACTAAACTATCTTCTAGCAGAATATTGATCTGTCAGTTCTGAAAAATCAAGTTATTGCTGTCCTTTATTCGTACTAAAATGATTTGTATTTTATCTAAGATTGAAATATTAAAATTATTCTTCATTTATTATTGAAATATTATAATTATATAATTTTTTTAAATTATGCTGATTTGTTCAAAATAAATTAAGGAATTAAAAATTATATTTTTTTTGAATTTATAATCTGTGAGTTGAATGATTCATTACACAGTAATTCAGATTTAAATATTGTTAAATAAAGTTAATTCAGAGAGATAAATACTTTTAGCATTTGAGAACTTTCAAGATTTTATTGCATCTTCCCCCTCCATGCCTGTCAAAATCCGATAACATCATTCTGACTATAAACTTATGAGCTGCATAGAATTGCAATTTTCTGTAACTTCACTTTAGAGATGAGCAGATGGTCTTGGTATGATTGCTTGAAATTCTAGATAATGGTGCCAACTACCTATTTTTATCTTCTGCTGCAGATCACATTATGTAGATTCATGATTTGATTATTTATCTTCGAAATCATTGCTAAAGTGAAGATTTCTGCCTAACTGTTAAGATAATATGTTACAGCAATAATTAAAGGCTATTTGAATTGAAATTAAATTGAATAGATGAGTTGGGGCACTACTGTTATTCGTCACCATTATTTATATTACCTTTAGGATGATGCAGTTTGAAGGCCATAGTCACAATAAGATATGCATTTCATAGTTCTTATCTTGGAATCCTTTACAATCCTGTATTTATGGGTGGGAATAGCTAGATTTGTAATTAATAGGAAGTAAATTAGGGTACTTCTACTGGGGATAAAAAAAAAGCTAATGAGTACTTGTCTCTGTTAATTTTAAATGAAACAACATATTTGTAAGATTTTTAATTTCAAAGGATAGATATAATTTATAATTCTTGAATTTATGTTATTTGTCTTAAAGTGCTGATAATTTTGGTATTACTTTGTTTTTGTTTATAAATTTGTATTTTATTGCATTCAAAATATTTTGAAGTACTTCTGAGAATTGCAAATTTGCCTTGATTTCAGGTGTAATGCAAATGGCTGTTCCTGCTCAAGGTAGCATTCAGCTTGGAACCCCCACTTCCCATGCCAGTGGGGTTCCACCGGGTTTATCTGGTAGCAATACAAAATACATTGCGAATGGACATGGAAAGTAAGAAAAATGTTTGTTTATCATCTATAGAGAATGATATTTAAGGAGGATTTATAAACAAAATTCATCCAAATCTATTCTAATATAACTTATTTTAAAAAATGGTTGAATCATTTGAAGTTCTTTTTATGTTGATTTGTAAATATCAAAGATGTATTCAATCGTAACTTGAGTTAAAATGAAAGCATAGAAATAAACTTTGCTATGATAGATAAATATTTATTAAATTAAATACAATCCTATACGACAAAAAATAAAAAGTAAACTTGTATATTAAGTTTTTATACAATTACTTTTGACTTTATTCAAATAGTGGAAATTATTTTGTACTCTTCTTGAAGTATGCATACTTATAGGCATATATGAAATGAGAATAATCTATTTCTTGTGTATTCGTTGCGATTTTCATTCTAACAGTGCTATAATGCTCTCATTTGTGACTATTATTATTATTGTCCTTTTTTCATTCATTTTTCCACGCTTTCCTCAATTTTTACTAAAATTTAGTTTCTTCTCATTAATTAAATTTTTTGCAAACTTTTCTAAATTTTAAAATAGAGCTTCAATTTGTATTTTCTACTTTTGACCATGTTATTAAGTTAGTCAAATGATGGAAATTTGAAATAAGTGCATCTTTTATTTCAAAACTAGTAATTTTCGGTCCAATTTTTATTAAAAAATAATACAATACCAGCTTTTATATACTATTGAAATTAATTGGAGTATTTTTTAATAAAAAATTTTGTGAAATCTATTTTATTATATTTCTGTTGAGTATGTAAAATACATCTTGAAGAATTTCTTTGAATGTTTGCAGTTTTCTTGATAAGGAAATATTAGACTCTTTAAGTTTGGCTAGTGTGTAAATTTAGGTAATTTTTCTAATTAATTCAGGTAACAGGGGTAATTTTTAATGCATCAAAACAGAATAGAATTCTTCCTTACCTTTCAATTCTGGATTTCAGTTAATTACCTGAAAACATTTAAACCAGAGTTTTGTTGTTCAGTGGGATTTGGCTCAAGTGTGGTCTTATTGGGAATTTATGAAAATTTCTATTGAATATGCTATTTGTGCTCTTTTAAAATTTATTATTTGGCTTAATTTTTTTTCTTTTTGTGACAGCTCTTTGACAATGAATAAAGGTTCAAATGCATGTATGCAAGGTGTAATCGTAAATAAGCCAACATCTGGCCATCCTGTTGTAACATCTCAAGTTTTAACTATAACTCCAGCAGTCAGTCCAGTGGTTGAAAATTCTAGATTACATTTAACAAGTGTTGCACAAACTTACACGATCACAACTCCACCCGCATCTACACCAACACAGCGACTTATTTTGCCATCCACTAGGTGAGTGTTGATTAGTTTATTGTTATATATTTGTAAACAGACAGAAATTTTTTAAAATTCTGTATAGAGAAATTTATGTACCTCTAAAAAGTAAGATTCAATGATCTTTTCCTTCGGCTGAATTTTTAGTCTCCATCAAACTTAAGTGATTACTTAACACTCTTTTGCCAGTGCCAAACAATCGTAATTGTATGGGGAGTTATTACTAGAACTTTGAATTTTTTATTTTTATTTTTCATGGATAATATTACAGGATGATTTTACTCTTTGATTTAATTTATTTGTAAGGATTATTTCAGTTGCATTTTCTTGATGAAAATACATATTTTAATTATTTCAGAGCTCAATATTTTTTTTAAAAAAGAAGAATGCTTTATTTAAAGTTTGATTCCCTATACATGACACTACTTGATAAGAGATATTGGAAATATATAAAATATATTACATAATATGATTTGCTTATAAGTAATTTCTACTTACAGTAGTGATCAAAATTGTTATGAACTTTTGAAAGAGTGCATTTTGGAGATTTGGTTTCTCATGACGGAGGATATATTCTATAGCTATATATTATTTTAAAGACTGTTTAACCAAAAACATATTGCATTGATGTGTATTCAGTTATCTTTCTTTTTGTTTTTCAAAAAAAATTGTACAGAAATATTAGAATAAAGAAGTATACCTTGCTTATATTGATAATAGCTTTGTATTCATCACACTGTAGCAAATGGGCAAAAGTTTTTTTTTTTTTTTTCTGAAAAGCTATAAAGTTACATCTGGTTGTTAATAGAATTGAGCTAGCTGACTCTAAAATTTAGAAGGACAGTTTTGAGACATTTTTATTTTTTCCTTGTCTTTGTTATTGTCATTAAATTATTAATTATTTTTTATATTCCTTTTTATGGGTTGCCAAATTAAAAAAAATTGCACAACAAATTGACTAGTCTCCTAAAAGCAGTGTTTAATTATAATGGCAATTTAAATATAATGGAAAGATGGTGGTTATAATAACATTATTTATATATAAAAAAATTGTTGGAAATCTAATAAAAAGCAATATTTATTAATTTTTGAAGAAATATGAAGAAATTCATTCACCAGAAAACCAAATTAGTTAGTGTTCAAAAATATGTAAAACACCAAGTATTGATAGATAAGTTAAATGACTGTGTCTGTTTGATAGAAAAAGATCATTTGGAAATATACAAAGTGAGATGGCATTAATACAATGCAATTTGATATTAATTGTGAGGATCCTTCTACTCAGATTGCAGGAATCTAGTCTAAATGTAAAAATCCTCCACTCTTCAAATAAAAAAAAAAAAAAAAAAAACAAGTGTTGAACTGAGCAATAATTTATGTTAACTGGACAGCAGAATAATGAGGTATTATGATTTGGAATGATAGGACCAAGTTTTCATTATTTTTAACAACAACATAAAATGTTTGGAGAATAATAGAAGATTCCATCCTAATTGCATTATATCTGTTATTAAACACCCAGTTAATTTTATCATTTGGAATTATTGGACAGCAATATTCGCTGACAGAATTAAGGGGATTGATGAGAATATAAATGTTCAAAAATACGTGAATGAATTATTCATTTTCAAACAGTTGCCTTCTAGATATAATCTTTTCTCATATAATAAAGAATTTATAACTCATCAGGATTCTGCTGTATGTCCTAGTGCCACTGTATCAAAAACACTTTTAAAAAATTTCATTTCATCTATTGGAATTTACTGGGAACTGTTAAGGCCTTAATCTTATTGAAAATCTGTGAAGCAGGTTAAAGAAATTTGTTAAATTGAGGAAAACTAACTATAAAACCCCATTAAATGAAGCAATAATTCAATCTTGGTATCACTTTATAGCAGCTGAAGAACTTAAAGCATTGGTGACATCGCAAGCCCATAATTGAGGTTGAAAGTTATTAAGATAACTTTCACACCACTAGTAAGAATGTATAAGTCATTATTATTATGTTTATTTTTATTTTTTTATTACTGCTGTTCTAAAAAAGAATTCATAAAATTATTTTTTAAATTATCTTAAAAATCATATATTATTTTGTGATATTGCAGTTAACAAAATTGTTGTTATGAGCTATTAAATCTCCAAAATGCATTTTTATCCAAAAGGTTTCCACGATTTTTAATACTACTGTGTGATACTTTTAGATATAAAGTACTTGATAATGATAAAATTAATTGTCAGTTTCTTGGAATCTATTTTTAGAGAACAAATATTGATGATAAAAAAAAACTTATCATATAACATTATACCATCTCAAGTGCATATAATTATATATTTTCAAATTGTTTAAAATATATTAGCAAAAATTACTTAAGAAGTGCTATTTGGAGGAGAATGTTCTTATTCCAAAGATGTTCTAAGATAACAAATTTGTATACTGGGTAGAACTTTAAAAAAAAATGAAAGATACCATTTCTCCCATAAAAATTATTTAACATTTTTTTAGGCGTCAAGCAACATCTCCAGCATCACCTGCTTTGGCTGCCCATCCAGTTTCACTTATATCACCTGACTTATCCCCTACTGTGCCAGGTACTCTAATTCAATTGCAGCAGTGCATGGCTGTAACTCCACAAAAAGGTAATCTTCATTTTTAAATTCTGTAACATAGTCTTGATATTTGTATTCATGGAATATTTATATTTGTTTGGAATTGTCACTGCCTTTTAAATAGAATCATATACTTGTATTATAATTATTGTGTTATAATAATTCTTTATAAACAAAAATGAAACCATGTAATTTGTATGGTACACAAATCGAAATACTTAGTTCATGTTCTTCAAATTTTGCTAATAAATTCAGTATATAATTACTCTCTAAATCTCTTAGGCAGTAACACAGTAGTTTATTATTTTACATTTGCCTCTGAAAATGATTTTACATTTATGGCTATTGAAATTATGTATTGTAGTTTTGCTTCTTAATATGTAGCTTTTCTGTCATGTAACTAATATATATATATATATAATATGAAGGTGAAGATTCATAAAACTTTATTAGTTGTCAAATTAGTCTCAAAGTAATTAAATTTTACATTAGTTTTAAAAATGTTTTATAGTTTCTGAATTTTTTTTTATTTTTGATGGGTTATATATATATATATATATATATATATATATATATATATATATATAATAGTATAATTTAAAAAAAAACCCCAATTACTTAAGATAGTTTGTTGCTACTGGTATTCTCATTTAATCAAGTGATCTCAGTTAATCAAGATAGATGATAAGAGAATTTTATGTACTGTAATGTTTTATATAAAGGAATACCTTGCATTAAATTTTTAGGAATGTTTTAAAAAACAAATATTAATATATTTCCCAAACAAACTCAGGTTTTCTAGTCCAGAATAAACAAAATTGAAAAGTTAGAATTTTTCCCTTTAATTTATGTAATAAAAATCAGTAAACAATGAATAGATCTTAAAATATGAATTAATTCTAGCATAAATTAAATACTATGACCAGTTATGTTAAAAATACTATAAACTATCTTCATTACTTATTTGTTTCTTTTCTTTCATATCAACTGTTAGCAGTTATAATTAGCATACATTTTTTTAAAAATATGTAAAGTTTTAAAATTGTAGAAATATTTATTTTCTTTTTTATTTTATTGATGATGCAAACAAATGTTAAAATCTAATTGGGTATGGGGAAGAGAATTCACATTATCTTATACTTCATTTACTCTGTTTATAGAACCAACATCTTATGTAACAATGAACCAAGTTAAAGCACCTTCTGTAACATTAGTAGCTTCTGCACCCTCATCTGTAAATTCAAGAACATCAATAAGTACATCAAGAAGTCCCCATAATCGAAGTCAATCACCACAGTTTTATGCTGGTAAGTTTTTTAGTTCTCTTTTTCATTCTTTATTATAAGTTTTAAAATCTTATCAAAATTCTGATAATCTATAGATGTAAAAAATAATACAAATCATAAGGAGAAATATAAATGTAATTAAATATTTCAAATAAGAATAATAACTTAAGTTCATGTTGATACACATCACAGTATTGACAAAATGTATGGTTCTCAGTGCTTAAATAGCCTGAAAATTCCTCCATGGTATTTAATTTGATTTTTTTCTGTTGATTTTTTTTTAACCATTTGTGTGTATATACATCCAAGTATGTACCAATCACAGTAAATGAGGGAAGACACATTTTTTAAAAAGACCAGAAGTAAAGATGTTCATATAGTATGACAAAGTAGTTGTTTTAGACTTTAATGCAATAAAAAGGTATTCCTACATTTGGAAAATAAAATCATGAAAAATTACTAATTTTTAATTCTGTGAAGGCTTGTAACATCGTTTGCATAAGTTATATTGATCATTCCATTTTGATTGGGAAAAATCAAAGATAGGAAATTATATATATTTAGATTTTAAGTGGTGAGGAAAATAATTAAATGTTAAAGTAGGAAAAATTTTAAGCATCACATTTTTATATGAGGATTATATAAAAAGTAGATTTTAAATATTTGTTTTTAATCAAAATTGTACTTATGTTGTAATGAGTCAAGTTGTGGAAAGTTCAAAAAAATTTTTTTTAATGTATTTAACACAAGCTCATTTTTTGTTACAAACATTGAATCTGACCTTGGCATCCATGAAGTAACTAGTCTCTGGTTACTGAACTCACTGCTGTAACAGTTCAATCTCATTGGTCTTGAAAAGTAGCTAGCATGAGTGGTAAATATATGTGCTCTCATATATTTTCTACGGATAAGGTTGTTTTTTTAAATTTACATTAAAATACAATTGGTGTATACCCATAATTTTTATCTAATTTGTGAGATAAAGGGAAAATTTATCTCTCTCTGCAAAAGTAGTCTGTGCTTTTTCCCACCTTTCCATATACAGTCTTCTATGAATTTCTTATGCTAGTTCTAAAAGTCTTTAAGGCTCTTCATTGAATTTGCATCTAAATTTACCCAGTACTTCTCTTACCCTGTACTTCTAACATTTCCTGTTACATTGCCATTTTTTTAGTAAATAATCATTACTTTTTTTTCTTTGAATGCATAAAATAAAGCTTTGAATTTTCTTCTCTTCAGTCATTATTGTATGCGACTCTATTGTCATTCATTAAAAATAAGTTTTTCAAATTTACTCCTTCTTTTAATATAATTTTATATATATTATGCATGTGAGTAAATAAAATTCTTCTAATGAAAGTTCTATCATATTATTATTATTCTGAACGTAGTGAAAACCTTATATTCAAGGTTTTGTACTACATAAAAAATTTACAAAAAAAAAAACACATTTATTTTGTTGAGAAATTTGAATAGTCGAAATTAATTTAGCATATAATATTTTATTTTTTTTAATTTAGGTATCATGGACATTAAATCTGGTGCTCTCTCCACTACCCCTGTGAGCTTAACACCAAATAGCAAAGGTGATCTTACATTTTCTGCTCATACATTTCATCCAAAACCACAAAAAGTAAAAGCAACTGTTGCAAATGTACCATTAGCTACTTCTGTTGTGGATTCAGAAGTGAATTCCAAAGGTGACTCAAAAATTGGTGAGTCTCATTCTGAATATTTAACTGAATTCCTGTATAAAATTTTTGTTTATGTAAATTAATTTTTTTATTTAGATAATGATGCGAACTCTTCAGATAATACAAAACCCCAAAGGTCATGCAAAGGAAAACGCTACAAAGAAATGGTCGCTGAAGGTGGAATAAGAGCCAAGAAAAAGGTAAACAAGTTTTATTTGTGATTCAAGTTAATTTTTGATTTTTTTTAGAATTATTGTTTTGAGGAGAATTTATCTTAATTAAATTTTGCTGAGTAATTTGCTTTAATATTTTAAGTCTAATTAAACTGAATTTTTGAAACTTATTTTTTGATTTCTTTTTATCTCTTCTTTCTTCTAACTAAATGGACATTGGATTGATATAGTGCACCTTTCCCGAACATTTCTAATAGGATTTTTTAGATCCATTAATTAGCTATATGAAGCATTGAATTTAATGGAGCTGTGAAGTAATATAAACTTCATATAATTTATTTATATTTGATTGTTCTATTTGATAATAATTAATAGCAAGAAATATTTCTATGTTATGTATAATAGTGGTTTACATTTGTAAATTGGGAAAAGCTTTTAATGAGAGGGTTGAAAGATTGTGTAATCATATATGTAAATTATTTATATATTCTTACTACATATAAAAATATTAATTATTAAAATATAAAAATATTTATTTTTTATGCATTTTTTAAAAATCTTGTCCATATCCTTTTCTTTCAAAGAATTAAAATGTTAATGAAGTTACAGTATATATATTTCCCTAACTGGGGCTTTTGCCCCCTTCTTGCTTTTAATTAACAGTTCCAAAGTTTTTCAATACTGTATGCAGTGCTCATCAGTTAAACTCCACTTGTCATTCGTTCAATGTTGGATACTTAATCATTCCATTATGAGAACATACATTTTTCTGATCAGCCTACTTTCAATTCAAAACTCAAAATGCCACAGTGAAAACTACATTTACTTTTATCTATAATATCTAAATATTGAATCAATTTTTTTCCCAATTTTACCACCGTCTTCGCAGTTTCTCAAACAATTTTGCTTTTTAAATTGGCAGATTCTTGCTTTATACTTTGTTACATTTTTTCCTCTTATATTGTTGAATGCATCATTGCTATTTAAAAAACAATGCAGAGTTTTGTGTATTACTTGGATATTTAGACAATTGCTAACTGAGAAATGAAAAATTTTGATTACTTGAGACAAATAAATAAACCAAAAGATTACTCATTAGAATTGCCACAAACAATGTCTTGTAAAAGTTGAATTAATAAATAATATTGTTTTAAATTCATTTGCTGTTAATTTGGTATTAGTTAAAGCTTTAGATTTCCCTTTTTTTTCACCATTTCATTGTCAGGCGCATATAAATAACTATAACATAATAATAATTTTCATTAAATATTTCAAACAATGCTGGCAAAACAAATGTCATGGGTCAGATGATTTGCTATCAATGAGTTTCAAAGCAAATAAAACTTACATAAACATTAAAAAAAATATTGGATAGATATTACTAACAGTAGTGTAATAAAATAATTTTGGATATGCAATGAAAGTGCTTTAATAATAATTTTTCAATTGATTTTTACATGAAAAAAGGATTTTATATAATTGAATTGCACTGTTAGTGAAAAATATTCAGCTATTGTTGTTGATGCTTTATAAAATTGATAATTAACTTAGTTATTACCTAACTTATTTCATTTCATCAATTGAATTGTAACAGACATTTCATTGGACAGTTGAATCATCATAACATGTAATTCTGTAGTTAGAAGTGCTATGCTAATTTTGGTTTTGTTCTTCTAAAATTGTTTGTAAAATGCTTATTTTTTAAGAAAAAATGTGTCTGTGCACAACTAAATAGAATATTTCTAATATGTACTTATAATTTTATATAAATATGAAATATCTCAGTCTACTTGTATAATCTTGCATATCTGTATATAATTTTATATTAATTTGAATTTTCTTATATCAAATAAGTAATTTTTTACAGCCGCCAAAATTAGGTTTAATCAGTGAGATCAATCAGCCAATTGAATCTCAAGGTACTAGTGAAAATAATAATGAAGTTGTTTCAAACTTGAATGTGCCAGCTGTGTCAGTTACTGTGACTTGTGATGCTGCTGATGCTGTGCCAGCTACAATTGACGACATTCCCACTGAACCAGTTTCAGCTTCTTCCCCTCAAGTTTGTTTTGTTTTGGCTCCCACTCCAGCACAGTTGGGGCGTGCTCCTGGACAGTTGAATCAGCGTAGATCTTCTGAGTCTCAAGAAGCAACCATAAAAACTGCTACTGATGAAGACCAGCAGGAAGAATTAGAAGACGAGAAGCAAGCTGTTGCAGAAGGATCTCAGCAAGAACCACAAAGTCCTAAAAAGCCAAATCCTAAAAGAGCAGCTGATGATGGAATGGATAAGTAAGTTCTTTACCATCACTATGCAAAGTCTTATTGGCTGATATATTTGCAGATTTTCTTTTGCCTCTTAGTAAGAAAAAGTTAGTATTTTTTAAATTTAATTTTACATTTCAAAATAATCATTGCTTATTCGGTGATAGAATCAAGCATATGTTACATCAAATTGAATTTAGAACATTATTCGTAATCAAAGATTATACTATCAAATGCCTATAATCGATCTAATTTAATAGCTTTTCAGCATATTTTTTTAAAAAAAGTTGTTGATATTTGGTTTATAATGATTCATTGTTCAAGGATAAATTGTATTTTTTGTTAACTATTTTATGTAATACTGATAGAATTAAAGCATGAATACCAACATAAACTCTATATATAAAATGGTTTATTTCTTTTTAATTTCAGAGTGCTAGAGCAAGTTGATTTTGAAGCACGTTTTGCATCATTACCTCAGTTCAATCCTGAAGAATCCCCTTCTGCTGCTGCCGCATCATTGCCGAACTCTCCTCGAGCTTTTGTTAATAGTTACAGAAAGAAAAGACGTCTTTCAAGTTAGTTCCATACCATTTAAAAAAATACTTTTCATGCATTTTTTAAATTTATCAATTGATGTGTTATTTGATTTCAAATTTATTATCTATTGATTTTCTAATTGTACTTCTAGCTGCTCAAGATCAAGATGATCCTGAATCAGCAAAAAGCCCTTGTAAACCAAAGGCACAGTCAAGTAGTTCTGAAGCAGGGACTCCAAAAACACCGAAAAGTGCTGTCTTTGAAGGCAATAAATTCTTTGGACCTAATTTTAGCCTTGAAGGTATTCAATTTTGACATAACTTCCAAAAATTTTATAACATGAATTTTTTGACTAATTTTATTTTCAAATTAAAATGTAAACTAAGACAATTTGTAATTTTTCTTTGAATTTACCTAATAATTAAGAACTTATGTTTTTGGAAACAGTTTTTCTATCTAGAATTGAATTTCATTTCTGAAATTAATTTTTATTTTAGATTTGAAAATAAAACTGTAAATTTTCTTTCTTTCACTTTCGAACTCATTTCATCTCTTTAATTGATGGGAGGAAGCTGAATAAAAGAATTCCATATGAGGAATTTTGAATTTAATTTTTTTAGAAGATATAATATACTCTTGTTTTGAAAGGCAAATTTGAGAAGTTTTTGGAGATTGGATCTAAACTCTAAATTGGAAAAACTAAATTTTTATTATGACATACATGCAGATAGATATTCCGTTTTCAGTAGGGGATTTCTGGCTCTTCAAACTAGACAGTTGTCTTAAAGTCCCTCAGGTCGATTTAAGAAATAATTTTCTTAGTTACTAAATAAATAAGTTTTTAAAAAAGTAAATATATTTTGAATCATTCAGGGGTGTTTGTGCTCCGGGGAAACCCCGGAATTCCGGGGATTTTGAACATCGATACCCGGAAACTCCGGGGATCGTCTTTCAAAAGGAAATATGAATAATAATGAATTATTTATTTTAATCGGGGTAATTTTGTTTGCTTTGAAAGCAGAAAACGCAAGGTCAGTGTGTGTGGTGAAAACTTTTCATTTCTTTCTCCAAAGGCAGTGATAATGCGTGAAAAGGGGGGGGGGACTTCTTTTTTGTTCTTTCCTTATTGTGAGTTATGACTCATTCCCCCGGTTCTCGGACATTCTCTTCTATATTCTTTTCGGTAAATAGGCGCGGCAGAAAAAAAAGGGAGAGACTTCGTTCGACCAGATGTGCGATTATGTGACTCAAGGTTCAAAGGTCTTATCTCTCCTGGCGTGGCGCCAATAAGTAGAGAAGGTGAGGGTCACCGTATTAGCTATTTGTCATTGATCGGAAAAAAAAAGAATACTAAATGGGTTATTTGTTATGCAAAACAAAACTTTATTGCATATGGCATTGAATTCAGCAGTATTACCAGAGTTCAAGACATATATTAAATTATTTGAAACAAAATCCAATGCTTCATTTAATACATTCCAGTATTTATAAATTGATGGCAGAATTTTTCTCTTTTTTTATGAAGCCAGAAAACATAGAGTGCACATCTTATAATGATTTATTAAATGTTGATGTCACAAATCCTGAATTCCATCTATCTAGCAAAGTAATATTTACTGGTGCAGAAGCTTCCACTCTCCTGAAGAAATTATCAAAAAATCACCCAGTAGCAAAAGAATTCCAAATTTCTCTGATGAAAGCTTATACTAATGCAGCACAGCATATGAAACAGAAATTACCCCTTAAAAATTCATATCTAATTAGTTTTACAGCATTAGATCCAGAGCTAAGAGGTAAAACCAGTACAATATTAGCTTTTGAAAAATTATCATCTTTTATGTCCCATATTTTTAGTGATAATGAAAAGTCAAAAGTGGAAGCTGGAATAAGGTTATACCAGAGTGGTATTGATATCACTAAAGAAATGCTCTACACATCTGATGAAAGTGGAAATCAAGTGTACAATTGATAAATGTTGGTCTAAAGTTTGTATTTGAAAAGATGATTTCACAAATGATTAAGTATCCTACATTGGCTAAATTGGTCAAAGTCCACCTTAGCTGCTTCCATGGCCCCATTAGTGGAAAGTGCATTCAACTTAATGGATTACTTGTCACTGACTATAGAACCTCTCTTAAGATTGATTCCCTTGATGCAGTGCAGAATATTAAATATGATTTAATGGCTTCTAAAGAAACCTCATGTGAAAAATATGGCTAAAAAAATAAAATGACTGATCCAATTCACAAATATCTCTTACTGAATACGAACAGGAGTGGGAAAACATATCAAGAGGACTTAAAAACATGTATTTCAGATAAGTCACCTATAAAAGTCTCTGAAAAACCTTCTACATTAGCAGAAAAGCAAACTGCTTCTACCTCTGCATGTGCAGTTCTCGAGGAAATTTCTTCAACTGTAAATGAGGAAAATAAAAATCAACCTTCCTGCAATTATGAAGTTCACCACAAAAGAGAGACAAGCCCACAAACATCAGAAAGAAGAAAGTTGATATAATAAATAAAACGTATATATTTCAACAAAGTAAAAAAAAAAAAAATTGACCTATTAGAAATATCTCAAAATGTGCATTGCACAGGGCTGCAAAATACCTTAATCTGTCCCTGTCTTGCACATAAAAAATAAATAATGAATTATTAAATATTAAAATTTAATTATAAAAAAATGCCAAATAATATTCTACATAGTACAGTTATGAGTGTATCTCAACATAGTTTTCGTTCAATTTCCTAAAAAGTTTCATGAGATTATAAAAATGCCAATTCATCAAATGTGTAAAATCAGCAAACCTATTATGAATGTATATAATAATTTTATATGTAAATACATTTCATAAATCTTTGTTTTTCTTTACAGACTTTGTGGAAGCTGAATGCTCTAGTACTCATTCTCCAAGAACTCCCAAAACTCCTAGTGACAGCGACAAGGGCATGTCCTCCCAAAGGCGGATTTTGGATACAAGACGAAGTTTAGTAATGCAGTTACTGAAAGATGTTGGCTTGTTTCCAACTGGTAATTGAAGCATTTGTTTGATAATTAAATGAAAAATTGGGAGGTTAAAGAGAAAATTTTCTTTTAATTGAAATTGGTTACTATTGTTTATAAATAGTAAATACTGATTTTATTTTAAAGGGCTTAATTTATTAGTATTTTTTTCAAACAGTTGCAATAAATATCCCCCCCCCCCCAAATATGTTTGTAAAACATATATGGCTAATAGATAACCGGAATAGATTGGAAAAATAATAACAGTACATACTGATGAAACCTTTATCAAAGCACACTTGAAAAAGAGGATAAGCATTATCTCAATTTTTTCATTGTAAAATTATTTATTTTTGTTTCAATCAGATTTTTAAAAAACAAACCTTTTTAAAAAATTGCTATTTATTTCTTACATTGGTAATTTGTAAGACATATTGCTAAATTATGCATTTTATAGATCTGAATTATAATATTGATTAGAAAGGTAAAATTTCTTTTGAGAAACAGGCTAGAGTTCACTGTTACCTCTGACATTTTTTGTTATGGGTTAATAACGTACAAAATTTTAGTGTAAGGAAAATCTATATTTTCCCATAGAAATAAAATCTATAAAATACAAGATAACTATTTATGAAAGTTAGTTATTATAAACAATTTGTGACATATTGATATTAAATATAGTATTTTTTAAAAATCAAGGGATTGGTGTGTGTGCAACTGGAAGCAAAAAGGTATAGATAAAGATGACAGAAGATGATGAATTTCAAGCTCTTTTAATAAACTGAACTGTGGAAATGTGGAAAATGGCATCTTGAATTATCAATGGTTGAACTTTCAGCAAACATATATTTTTTTTGAATGATTTTGTTGAAGGTACCATCCTAAATGTTCATTGTTAATTTATCTGAGAGATTCATGTAGTTGATGGCAGTTAGCTGACTGCGACAGGCTTGAAGAACACCATTTTCATTAAATCAAAATTTGTTTTTTATGGTTGTTGTGACTTAAAATTAATTGGTAAAAACTTTATTATCAGCTCCTATCACTAAGTAGATTTTCTCATTCTGCATGAAAGTCAAAGAAAGCTTAGTTGAATTAGAGACTAAACCTTCTGGTTGATATAGGAGCTCTATTTTGTGTTTTTTAAATTGAATAAAGGAATGATAGTTCAATTTAGTAAGTTTTTAATATTAAATAACAGTCACAGATCTTTTTTCTGTAATGGAATGGTTAATTAAACTTTGTTTAATGAATCTACCACAGCATATTTATGCACTAGCATAAATAGTACTTCTTTTCAATATCATAAGAATATCAAATCTAAGGAAAGGCCAAGTTCTGCAAAGTTCTTCAATTGCCCTAATTGATCACAAATCCTTCCTTTTCATATAAGTATTTAGCTTATTGCCAGAAACGAAATATTAATATTTGTGAACTGTGCCTAGCACTTATTCTTAAAAGTATATATAAGGAATTTTGCTTATATTTTAAAGCATTTTTATTATATGAGAAATTTGAATTAGTTTAACAATTTATTTACTTTTTCATGTCCTCTGTATTTATTTCCTGAAAAATTCAATTCTTCACCTGCTAAATCTTTTTCTATTTTTTTCAAAAAATATAATTACCCATTTAGTTGCTATTTCCACTGCATTTTTTGTAGTTTTATTCATATTAGCACTTTATTTATTCATTTATACTTTTGCTTATAATAAGTAAGAACAAATCCCTGTTCAACTATAAAAAAATGTTAATAAAAATAATTATTAAGCATTTGAATGTCAGTCTTCATGCATTAATAGTTAGAATTTATAACTTTCAGTAAAATAATGTTTTATTTATTAAATATTCCAATTCAGCCCAAGCAACGGCACAGTTTCAACATATTCATCAAGAAGCTTTTCCTACTAAAAATACTCTTCAGTTGAAAATAAGAGAAGTGCGTCAAAAATTGATGGCTCAGAATGCTGGGACACCTCAACCTCCTACTACACCAACTGCAACCAGCAGCAATAGCAGTGCCAATACAGCATTAACTAGTACTCATGCTGATACTTTAGAAAGTTCCACTAGTTCTAATACATGGTCTCAGCAACAATTTCTTGTTCCTGGACCTGTGGGAACAAACAGCAAACTCCGTTCTGTTTCTTCCACTGATGGGATAAAAAATTCTTGTTATATTCCAGAGAAACACCAAGAAAATAGAACTGATGCAGCTGTGAGTTCCACTGAACAGAGTTGACAATCTACTTTCATAATCAAGAAATACAACTTATTCTGAGAAAGTAATTATTGTTGTTGAATGTCAGTGAAAACTAGTCAAAAAACAAAAATGATTTGACATATTGTTAAAAAAATATTTATTAAAAATACAATGATTTTTATTATATTCCATAATCACTTTTATTATATTGGATGATTGGAATTTTTTTAAATTTTAATTTGAAAACTGCTTTATAGAGATAATAGAATTATCAAATTTAGGGTGGATATGTATTGACTTGATAATAATTATTGGTAAAAAAATTATTGTAACTGAGAATGTCGGTTATATATTTCCTGAATATTTTTAAGTTGTAATTTCATAATTTTAAATACAAATGTTTGTAAAAGTTAATTTGCAATTGTTTTAAAATATAAAATTTTAACAAAAAAAAATTGACATTTTTAAAATATTCATATGGACCTAATTTAAAGAAAAAGTTAAATTTTTCCTTGGAATTTAAACTAGGCAACTTTTGTAAGTTGATCTTTTTGCTTATAGCAACTGAAAAAACCCCCAAAAAACAATTTATTTTATATTGAATTTTTAACTCAATGGTACTATTGCAGTTATTCAATTACTAGATATATTTTAAAGGAATTCAACCATACTATTTAAAGTTAAAGCACAATTTTTTAAACCTTGGGTCCATTATTTGATTCTTTTGTGTGTAATCTATTAGCTTGTAGATTTGTATATTATGTTAACAGACTACGAATTTTTGAAATTGTTGTGATATAGTCATGTATTAAGTGGCTGAAAATTCCACTTCTACCTTAATGTAATGTATGATCTGTATTTATTTATTAGTTGATTGTTTTATTATTATTTAGGAAAATTTTAAATGTTATTAAGGATAAGAAGAAGAAAAAAAGTTTAATACTATTGAATTCGTTTATATTCTATGAAAGATTTATAGTGCAATTTATTCTGATAAAGAAAATCTAATATATTTTTTAATTAATTAAAAAACACACACACATTGTAAGGATTGAAATGTTCAGTTCTTGTGTATGATAAAAGTAACATTTTCAAAAATTCTTTTCTTTTTTAAAAGAGATTTTCATTAGCTAAAATTAATTTTATTGAAAATGTTAAATTAAAAATTATTTTGTTTACTTTTTATATTGCTTAATGATGTTAATTTATACTGCTTTCCATTTTACATATTGTACGTTAAGTTTTTATCATAATATGTATAGGTCTACCATAGGTTTCTTGTTTCAAATTAGAAGTTGATGTAAATAAAAGGCATTAATCTTGTGTATATGCATAGATAATTACTGATTTAATTGTTGGAGTTGGTTTTTATGCATTTTATTAAATCATCTTGGGAAAACTAAAATGTTTTTTTTCTTCTTAAAAGTTTTATTGCGAAAAGTTGTGTATGTGTGTGCATTTACATGTTAAAATGTTGTGCAATTAAATAATGTATTAGTCTTTTGTAAACCGGAATATATGGTTTTATTACTTTAAAGAACTACAATTTCATACTGATTGATATTTTTATTATGTTATCAATTTAATATGTAAACATCACTTAGAAAATTGTTAATTTTGTCAGTGCTAATGGCTGAAGAAAAATAATTCATTTTTAAATAAATAACTATGTTACTAAGTTGCATAAGCACAGCTGTTTACACCCGTAGTGGCTACCATGCTATTTAGACATACTGATGTTGCTAATTTGCTAAGCAACTTTAAAACCAACTTATGTATATATTCACTTGTAAATGAGTGTATTCTACAAGAATACAATGCAATGACATAAATTTAGTGATTGAAAAAAATAAAAAAAGAGTGAGAATATGTATTTATGATAGAAATATGAGAGACCTTTTTAAATTGAACATCTCGGCACTGCAGATGTTCCCCCTCCCATTTATTAGGGATTGGATGTAAAAATGTTTTAATATTGTAAATAAATGCTTAGTCAATCGCAGATGTACAAAACAATGTAGAAATGAAAAATATGTAGATTTTAGTATTTATACTTTTAGTATTATGTATGATTGAAGTTTGTTTTTAGTTTGTTCACATGCTCAATTTTGTTTTTAGTCAAAACGAGCAAAATGGTAATCTCATACAGTGAAGTTAGTTCTCACTGGAACTTTGTGATAAATCTCTTTTTTATTCTGCTTTCATTGAGTATTGAACTTGTTTCTATTATTAAAAGAAATTCATTTTAATTTTTTTTTCAATTTGGGGTATCTTTGAATAAATGTTCAACAATTAGATTTCCAAAGTAAATGAAATTAACTATATATATACTTTATAATGGAAAAGTGATGATTGATATTTTTATATGAATTTCATCTAGCTCTTGTTGAAATGTAGTGTTCTGCATTTTGTAAATATATCACATGTATGTGGTCTCATTCTTAAAAGCACTTTTTATTGTTGTCAAATGTGCTCCACTATGTTAAACTGGTTGTAAAATGTTTTGTTGAGATGTCATAACCCAATATAAATATATTTCCCCAAGAAAGCAGAAATAAAAAATATAATTTACTGTTTTTTCTTTCTTCTCCTTTTTGTACTTTAATGCAAGAAACATTACCCATTTAAATAAAAATTTGTTTTATAAATTTTCTTTGCAGAAATTTCAGTGCAGTTGACACTTTTTACATAGAAAAAAAATTATCAGGATGAGAATCGGTTCTAAATTAATGTGACGGAAATATTAAATTTGGATCGTAAAAATTCATTAACTACAATGCAATTTCCCCATTACTGGATATTCCCGCAAATGCTATATAATAACTATTAATTGAAACCATAAATATTTAAATTATCCAACTACACATAATTCTCATAAAGTATGGGGCTAATCAAAAAAGACATCTGACATATAATTCTAAATCCTACCATTGATAATCAGTTATAAAAATTATGATAAATTTGGGTTTTAAATTAAAATGTGATCAAAAATAATTTAATAGACTTCCAAAGTTTATGAATATTTCTTTATCTGAAATATGCAATTTTTGTTATTCTATATATTCTTAAAATGAAATTTTCACACTAAATAGACAGTCTATTTAACAAGATGTCCAGACATTTATTTTATACATAATATATAAGTATTTTATATTACTTTTAGGTGTGATTTTCTGTTAAAGTGAAGAAAAAAAAATTCTCAACATTATATGTATAAAGTGAAACTTTAAAAGAATTTTTGGTTCAATTCTATTATTGGTCCAAGCAGATTTTAATTTTTAAGACAAATCTAACCTAAATTCTGTTTTGAACTCAGTTATACAGGATTCTAACCCATAAGACAATTTTGTAAAGAATATCTTTGAAATTAAATATCTGCTTTAAAAATGATAAAAAGTAATTAAAACTAATACATACTAAGCAATTTAATCCATTCACAAATAGAAAATGGAATATGTTATATTTTGTATCAAGTCCTCAACATTTTAAAATAAGAACCAGGGAAAGAAAGCAGAGCTTGCACGTAAAAGAATATTATGTATGTCAGAAAAAAGTGTAATCAAATAAGTGAAATTTTCCATCGTTATTACACAGAAAAACCACATTAGAATTTTGCTTGTAAAGCCTTTAAAAGTTAGGCTCATTTCACAAAAGGGAGAGTTTGAATCGCATATTCTACTACTCCCTTTTCTTGTGATGGGTTCTCTAAGATTAAAAGCAGTTGGTATAATGTAAACCATATTTACCACATTGTTACCACAGATTGTAAAAGTTTCACTTTTTCAATAATATTATAGTTTCGTTTGCCAATAGATATGATAGAGGTATTTATTTCTAGATCTATCTTAAACTCATTTTCGATTAATTTTTAATATTGATACATTTTTTTAGTAATAAATGAAGAGAAGAGAGATATATGGATTAATCCCATCCATAGACAACCATAAATATGTGTATACATCATTCAGGAGGAAAGGATTATAATTCAATGCCTGCATTAACATGGTTTGCATGATCAAACAGAGATCAATGAACAAGTTTTTCGATTTGTTAATTTATTAACTTTCTGTTGTAAGCAGATGTTGAAAATAGTCCTGATTCTTGCATAAACATTATCATTTATTACTAATCTATATCAATACAGATTTAAACAGAAGAAAAACAAAATTAATAATTTTTGAATAAGATTAATCTATGAGAGAAATAAACATTTCATTAAAAGATAATTTAAAGTCTTCAAATATTGTTGAAACTTTTTTTAAATTTCTATTAACAAATCTTATATATTCTTGAACCCCAGATTTCCTTTAGTATAAGAAGAACTAGCTATAATATTAAACGTAGTTTCAGTATTCTAATTTTCCACAATAAATGTCACCAAATTTAAGCAGTATTTAAAAGACAAGGAAAATATTTTTTTAGGAAAATTAATTAAATAAAAAAGTATCTTTTTAAAAATGTTTGGGATAGTTTCCAAAAAGATAAAATAGCAATTATGCAGTGACAAAATCTCCGAGTTAAAAATAACAATGCATTTAGAAAATAATTGAAACAAACTGGCAACTAATCATGTTATACAAGAAATAAAATTTGGAGTTTCAGAATTATTGTCAATTTCTTTACTTAGTTAACTTTCAATAAAATTCTATGAATGTGATATGATGCGATGCAATGCTTATATATAATTTTTTGAGCAAACCATAAATTAACCAAATCAAAATTATGTCTGAAAGTAATGATTATTGGCAAGAGAAGGTACTGCAAAAAGGCTATATTCCTAAAAAAATGTTTTTTATATGGGAAAAAAACAACTAGGTTTAAAGAAACAAATGCAATAGAAAAAGATGTTCTATAAGTAACATCCTCACAGTAAACAAATTTATTTATGAAAGAAAAAAAAAAGATTGATTTGTTAATATTGATTTTATAAAGATTAAGAATAAAAGTCATTTTATGCAATTATTTAAATAATATTAAATTTTACTTTCTGTATGCATTTGTTGAAATGTTAAAATTCTAAAATAAGGAGAATGAGGCAAAAAGAAGGAATGTGAAAGCATAGGAAACTTTCATCAAATTTGTGGTTTTAAGAAAAATTTTATTCTATTAAAAATTATAAATGTGACTGCTATTTTTTATTAATTTATAAAGAGAAAAGTTTTATTACAAATTTAACTTTTTGGGTGTATTTTATTCTTAGATATGAGATCAAAAAACTGTTTTGGAAGAAATATTTTTTAAAGTACCAATAAATTGACAAAACATTAAAAAAAATACAGTTTATGCAACTTTGAAATCTGAACATACATTTTGAATGAAAACAAGTATTCAAAAAAAAAAAAAAAATCACAATATACATATATAAATAAGCATTTTGTGGGATTAAAAAAAAGTAAACATTACTTTAAAAAAAATTATAATACCATCATTCATATGTATACTGAATTCAAATGCATTCTTAATGAAATTGTAGAAATGATTTTTATTTAAATAAAATAATTAATAATTACATATTCAAGTAAATGATATTTAATTAATGATATTCTTTCAAATGTCAAATGAAACATATTGAATTCAGATTCTGAATTCATTCTATCTTCATCCATTTTCTCAGACATATGTAATATAATGTAGTTTTTTGTAACTAGGCATCTAGGAAAGCATTTTCTATGTTTATACTCTCAGTAGTTCCACAGTGTTTTGAAATCAGCAATCAGAACAAATAAATGTATATAAATAATTACGTTTTCTTATTTTTTTCCCTCTAAGAATTTATTCATAATTTTTGTGATTATGTTAACAAATAATAATAACCCACCTCAGTATCCTTAATTCAGCATGTTATTGAAGTTAATCCTTTGTGTTTGGATGCCTTTATAGAGGTTCTTTTCAAGATAATGTATCATTTTGATACTTTTTGTTCTAAAAAAATTGGGGAAGGAGTACTATTATCTGGAACAATTATTATTGTTATATTAAGTAGCTCAAAAATAAGCCATATATTCACAGAAAAATTCTATACTTCAATAATTTTCAGAGTTCTACAGGAAAATTTCTACTTCAACTTAAACTTCTTGAATATTTACATTTTTCCCCTTTAAATAATTTGTTTAAAGACAAATATATAATAATTATTAATTGATACAACTATGGATGTTTTTCCTTTATTTTCTATAAAAAAATAAAGATTTAATTAAAAAAAATGTTTTTAATACTTAAAAGTCGAAATGAGAATAATTTTACTTCCAACTCTAATGATAAGAATTTAAGATAGTTAAGTGCTGTAAATTATTTTTTTGATAAAGCCAGGTGGAAATTTTATAGTAGAAAGCAAATCGTAATGGCATTTATATATTAAACTCCTTTTTCTAACAAATACAATTGCAAAATAAAGAGTTTTTGGCATGAAAAGTAAAAGAGCGAATAAAAAAAAAGATTTGAAAAGCATATAAAATATGTAAAAGCATTTTAAATTTATCAAAAATAAACATTCAAACCGTACAACTTTTGAATTTTTACTTCAGGCTGGGAGGGGAGAGGAATAGCTCTTTATTACAGGAACTGAAATACAATTTTGTATTAAAAAAGTTAATAAACATGATTAAATTTTTATTGCATGAATTAAGAAATTTTTTATAACCATTTTCATGTAAATAAATTTGCAGAGTATAATGAATAATCTGGAGATGCATACTTTTATTTGGCATACCTCAAATTATAATCAAATGATATATCACATGGCATATCAGCAATAAATTCACTTGGTTTAAAATCTATTGCAATATATTTTACCATAAAGATAATGTATAAACTATAATAGTTGCAATTAAAGAAATTTCATAAAAGTAATGATTCCTTTTATGTGAATAGTAGAAATAACAATATTTATACATACAGTAGTATTTATTTGGCAACAAAAAAGGTCTTTCTTTTCTAACAATTCAAGTAAAAAAAAAAACACTTTGTATTGAATCAATAAATTTACGACATATTTTCCTCCACTTAAAGGTTAATGTTATCTTAAACTGAGGCATCTTTGTTAAAAAATTTGAATGCAAAAATAAATAAAAATAATTCCTTTTTTTTTCTTTTTTTTTTTTTGCAAAATTACACATAACAAATCTAAAATATATTAATATTTTATTCTTAAACACAAAAAGCATAAAATAGAGGGTATGAAAGCCATAATTTAAGATTTATGGAAGTATCAATAGCATATGCTCAGTGAAAATGTCTGATGAATGCCATTTTATTTACAATACAAGGCAGACCAGATCTGCATTTAAGATATCTGTAGGTAGAAGCATACAAAATGGTCACTGTAGACAGAGGAAAAAACCTCGAATGCATGTTTTCCAGTTTACTATTTATATGACTCTATGCATATCACAAACATGAACAAAAATCACAGTTAAAAGCATCATGAAATTAAAGGTCTTGCATCTTTCTTCCACAAAAAAGGATACTTTCACATGGCTGACTTAGTAAAGAAAATATTTTATACAAACCATGTCCATCCCTGCACTGATAACAATCTTCCACATTTAACAAACAAGTTTGGGATTTACATCTTTACAACAATTTCTTTCATGTAGATATCACAATGTATTCAGTAATTTTCATTTTTGTGAATGATTTAACAGGTCGGTGTTTTTAAAGAGCATTATAAAAAATGATGCTTTCTCTCGATATTTTACTTTATTATTATTTTTTTTTTTAGTTTTTAAAGCAAGGCCAGAGAGGATGCCATCCTCCAAGCTAGAAAATTGTTTCAAAACAATCTGTTTGTTTTTTTAAATAAACACTAGTTAGGCATGTATCACTTCGCAACTTGCGCAGCTTCATATTCACCAGATTTGATAGCCATATCAAGAGCTTCTCTGTAAGCCTTTTCTAAGTTGTAAATTCGCTTTTTGGCAGGTGCAGGGCGAGACTTTGGCAGGTCATTTGAAGGATCCAAAAGTTTGCTAAGAAAGTCTTGCAACTTTTCTTGCTTTGTACCTAGTATTGAAAAAATAACCAATTAGACTAAAATTTCAAAAACTTTTGCACACCTGAATTTTTTAGTAAGGAGAAACTTTATAAATTACTTAAGAAGAGGATGTGGAACTCAATTAAACATCCAGAAATTATTAATAAATATCAAAATTAAGAAAGGAAAAAAAAAAAAAAAAAGAAGAAAGATTATGGTTTAGAGACATAAAAAGTGACTGCTTAAAAAAGGACCAAGTAGAGGAAAAGAATATAGCAAATATTTAAAGAAAATACTCAACATGCTCGAAAATTTCAGCAACATGTTAACACATATTACCCAGGTTTTCTTCATGATACAATTTGGTATCAATTTTTAATCATATCACTACAGTGTCTAAAATAGCTGCTGCTTAATGTGGTTATTAGAAGTTTTATTCATTTTGCTAACACTAAACTGATAACAATAATAGAATTAGGCAAAATTAATTATATTTTTATTACTTCAAGGGAAATGAAAAGAAAAACCAACCCAAAGGAATTTATAATTTATTTCAATAATAATAATTCAATTAATCATTAAATGTTGATTATTAAAAATTATTTTTTATCTGTACATGTATCTATCATTTTTAAAAAATTTTTGAATAATAAATTTGATATTCATTGGGAGATTTTTCATCAACATATGCAGTTCTTTTTAACATTCACTTTTTTAAATCAATTTTTTTCCTTATTTAATGGCAGATTGTTCAATAATTTTAAGCCAAATCTGGCAACATAACTGCAACAAATCTGGCAACATAACTTTTCAAACTATCAAGAATAGTTTTACCCCTTTGCAGATTGCTTAGCCAAAGAAGTTACAGAATATACTCCTTGGATTGAATGGATCTCTCCTGAAGATATAATTTTGAACCTGAAGAAAACATCGCATCAGATCAAAACCACTAATTATAGAGATAGTAAATACTTCCTTTCCTTAGGAGATAATCCCTAACATTGAAGCACTGTCTTCCTGGTTCAAAAATCGAAGAGAAGACATTGTCTAGGCCAGATTAATCAGCAAAACAATTATAACTCCAGGAATATTGAATCATTTTAATTTTCATAATGATCCTCTTTGTTATAAATGCAATAGCATTAATGATTTAGAACACATAATTCTCTCATGAAAAAAGTATACCTATTATAGAGATAAATTGTGGACTGTTCTCCAGTTAGATAAACAAGATATCTCTTTCAAAAAAGTTCTGGGTGAAATGACTGCAAACAAGACCATTTTGCAAATTTTTCTTCAAACTTTGAAGCACTTCAACATCTACTAAATTTATTGACCACATTCTGTTGAGACCTTATTTGAGTCTCCCTTTGCTTTTTCATCATTCTGAGTTGCCGGAACGATTCGTCTTTTTGTACCACTTCTTTTCACAGGAGCTCCCAAATATGTACAAAACAGCATCAGCAAAACTACTTTTAATTGTGAACTGACTGAAACTTCAAACTACTTTTATGTGTGTGTGTGATCTATTGTGCTTTTGATGAAATTTTTTTGTTCTCTACATTTGGAAACTGGGGATAACAGCCATTGGAGCTATAAATTCCAATATTTTACTTCTTTCAAGTTCGATAGTTTTACCCAGACAAGACAAGATCCCATTAAAGAACACATTCTTTTCATTTTAATGGGGGGGGGGTGACTTCCAGATTTTAATTTTACAAGTGCTTGCTGCAAAAAATTTCATGGATATCAACTGCTAAATAAAGGATAAAATTCTTCAAATTGATAAAATTATATGTACTTATCACACTAAATGAATATATTTAAAACAAAATTCCAACATTATGGAGATGTATATTTCTATGTTCTCTATTTTAGAGTCACACAAGTACTCAAATGAAATAAAACACAAAATAACACTTATAAAATGATATATTTCACAATTATTCAGAAAAAGGCGCTACAATCTTTTTTGGGCCATTTCATATATTTGAGTATTAATTTCTGCAGGTTTTTCAATCATCAGTTTCATTTTTTCTACTTTCCTAATTCTTCATAATACTGATTAGTTAATTTTACATATTGAAGAAAATCTTCTGGAAATGGAACATTTAAGACGCCTTCATAAAAGGTCTACAGGATCAGACACAGTTCTTAGAACATTTTTTTTAAAGAGACATATCCTTGTTAATACTGAATTCTTTTCTCAGTTTTGGATATTGGAGTAAGGCTGAAGAAAAAAGATAAGCTCCCAAAATAAAACAGTCATGAATGGCAATTTAGTTTCTGAACTATGATGATGACATTTTATTCTTATAATGTTTAAAGAAATTGGCATTTTTTTGATAAAAATTTATAAGAAATTAAAAATTTCCTGTACTTTCCTATTTTTTAATGAACATTTCTTCCAATATTTCCTGCATTTTCTCTGTTTTTTTAAATTTTCAGTATGTTTCCGATTATCCTGATACCATGACAACTCTAAATGTTTATTTGTGAAGAAAAAGAAAGAAAGAAAATAGTTTTGAATATAGTTATTAAAAAAAATATCTTGATTTTAATGAAGTTTCAAATATTTGTCAATAATTTTGTCATTTGACAATTAAACATTATTCTGAGACTTTAGTCAATAATTACAAAGAATAAAACTTACATTGGTATGAACTTTCGTTTTAGCAATCATTAGTTCTATGTAATACAATAGGTCATGAATTAAGAAAACAAAAAATTATGAGGATAAAAATTTCCTTATTATTCAAACCCTTTATGTCAACAATGTTAGTTTACTAATTTGATTGGCTACTTTTATTTAAAATGCTATATTTTTAAAAAATGAATTTAATTTGATGCAATCCCTAATTGAAAAATTAAAAATAAAGAAACAAACTGACTTTCAGCTTAAGTTAATTACAAAAACTGTCCAGATAAAAAATATTAGTACTAAGCATAAATGACTAATAATAATGAGCAACATGCACCAAAAGTATTCTAATAAATCATATTAATGGTACAAACATACACAGAATTTCTAAATCTAGTTTTTGGATTAGTAGAAACAATTCTCATACTTTGCTTACTTGCTAAGTCTATACCCAGCATTGAGCACCAACGATTCCGAATTTTTTCAGCTACTTCAATATCACATTCAGAAGCATCGTGAGTAGCCAGGAATTCCATGCTTGGAAGAATATACTCATATGCTAGACATAATGCATCTAAAGCCTTTTTAAGATCAGATGATTTTTCAAATTGATTTGCAACAGATTCATTTAATTTCTGAAAAATGAAAAATAATTTGTGAAAGCATTAGAAATTTAGCAAAAAATTTCCTTTTTAAGTGATATCTATGAAGACATTGTACAATTAACAAACAATGAGCACACACAAAAACAGTAACAAGGGAAAACTTACTTATAACAACATTAAAAATACAGAAATTTTATCAATAAGCAAATTATCATCTTAATGTTTCACATTAATGCCAATGATGTTGGGGGTTCTCTGGAAGGGCCTACGCTCTGGGGCCTTTAATCTTTCGTTCAGCCAATTTGTTGATGCTGTGCATGACAAAATTTATTTTGAGCCAAATAAATATTTTTTCTAACTACACCAATATAAAACAAAACTGCAAAATCAGTATTAAGATAATGTTTAGCCACCTTATAAAAATTGGTCATAATGGGAAGGGTGCATATTTTTAATATCTTTAATTTCTCAGAACAAAAACAGTAAAATATTCATTCTGATAAATTTTCAATGAATTTTTTAGAAGTTTCACACATGTGCATGTATTTTATAAATTTTTTAAAGTAACTCTCCCACTCTATCTTTTTGCTCTTTCTGCCTTTATGAAAATTTTCAAAATTATAGAAGATTGTACAATATTTGTCAGATAATAATTGATGTTATATTTAAAAGTAGGTAAAATAAATTAAATTTGATAATATTATCAGACTTTTATTCAAATAATGAATTTTTTTCCTCTTTAGATAAACTTCATATTTTGGAATGGGTCAAGGAATTAAACAATAATTTAGCATTTCTGTCAATACTGAAATAGTCCAATATTTAGTGCTTTTAAAGTAATTATCAATATCAAAGAAAAAATCTGAGTAGACTAGTGTGTATAGTAAATCAGAAAATCCAGTCCTTGGCAGTAATGTAGTGACTGGGAAGCATGGTCCTCACTTTTGCTCTTTGAATTTCTCTGACTTTTAGTTGACTTTCCAAGTTTTGAAAGAAAATGTCCCAACCTTTCCTAATGCATCTTATACCCCCAAAATAATGTTGCTTTATTTTATTTCTTTCACTTACTGCACATTATGTTCTTAATTTAATGCAAAAAATCGGTTTTACACATTTAACCAAAATCAAATTTAATGGCTCAAAATAATGTGGTGTGTGCTTCTTCCTCTGAGCATTAAATTTTAGATAAACTTCAATTATACAAGACATATCTCCTATATTTTGCAAATATATTAACCAACACTAGATGATGCATGTCCATCCCAACCAACTTTTAGCTGACCAGACATATCTCAGAATTATTTGTCAGGCTTACTCTGAAAGATGCAGTTCACAGACAGAGTATTTATGAAATGACTTTTTTTTAAATCCAGTAGGTTCTACACTATCCATATGGTTTATCAACACACAAATCAGAACTGAACAATAATTCTACAAATACAATTTTTTAATAAAATATAAATTTGTAGCAGCATAAAAAATTATTTACTGATATCAAAAGACCACCAACTTTTATTTAACCACAAATTTAATGACTTCAGACCATCAGCTATCATAAAAAAATTACCTACACACTAGCTGAATGCTTAAATCCTTTGAAACATGGTGGTTTCAGAGCTAAAACACTACAGTTGCTACAAAATACACATTTTTTTCAAATCAAATCGCAAAAGAAATGTTCTTTATAATTGAGATATTTTTACATGGTTTCAGAGACGTACCACTGTGCACCTCAGGAAAGAGATTCTCTACCACTTGAAACACGTTAGCAAAACCAATCTGTTCTCCTTCATCTGACTCTCTTAGTAAAGTGTCTGATAATTTAAGGAGGTTTTGCCATGAGTTTTGTGGGTGAGGAATTTATTTACATTTGAGTAAAATTTATACAAATACAATGGATGAAATGTTCACTTTTCAGTTGCATTATTCTTGCACTAGCAAGCAACCATATTATGCAGATTATAAATATATTTTCTAATTTAGTATAATTTTCTTAGTTGTCAAATGATTTATTTAAATATTAGGTTTCTTCTTAGCTTGTATATTCTGTTGATTGTATTTAAAGTCTAAATTCCATATAAAAAATTGCTATTGTTAGCTTTATTTGAGAATTACTTGTTATTAAAATTGCTTATATTCCCTTTATAATTTTCTTTGCACGTTATCAGATTCTATAAATAGTTTTCATTGATAATATTGTAGGTTTTAGTTTTTCATAAATAAATAATTAAGAATTTCATTACAAAACAAATTAAAAAGTTTTTATTAGTCATGAGAAGAATAAGTTGTAGGTAGACAGTGGTACTCCTGTGAAATCACCTTTCATGGCGCATTCAAATATACATTTTTCTAAACATATTTTCACTTCCCTTAGACTCTTAACGTAAAAATTAATTGTATGATTTTTAAAAATCCAGAAAATTTATATTTATACATTTCAAAGGGTTAAAGCAAACGTAGTAAGGGGAGAATTTGATCTTATCATTCAATTAAAAAAAATCAGAAAGGAAGGAAGTTTAATATATTACCAAGCATGAAATTCTTCTGTAATGCTCAAGCAGCTTAGGGTCAAGGCCTCTTTTTGATCCAGGCAGTTTCAAAAGTGTAGCATTTAACTGACAGCAATGAATAAAAATGTCCAAAGCAGCAGTATAACTTAAAGATAGGGGGGAAAAAAGTTAAAAAAAAGTTAAGATAAAAATATTAAACCCAATTGAAAAAAAATTATGATTGAAAATTATATACTGAAATAAAGCAATTAAGAAGTCATCTCAAGCATATGAAAGTTAATTCAACTAGGCTTTTATCACAAAAAAAAAAAAAAAAAAAAAATTAAAAAGGTTTTCCACACACACAGCCTCCAATCAACTGTTGCAACCTCCCTTCGAAATAGCAACAAAATTTTTATGACAAAAAAAAAGTATAAGCCATTTACGTGGAGTAAAATGAATAATTGATGATTGCATAATGACTTCAGAATTATTGATTTTAATCTTTTATTGTATTTTTTAAATAAATTTCCACATTAAAAATCTACTTATCAAGTTCATAAAAAAAGCATCCTTTCAAAATTCGAACTACTACATTAAAAAAATGAAAATTATTTAGTAAACAATTATTATTATAATAACCACATTAGTACATTTAAAACATATAAATTCATTAAAAAATTTATAACATAAATTTATACAAAAAAAATCAGCATTACTATACAGACATTAATTATTCCTTGCTTTAGAATATTCTGAAAAATGAGTTTCAAGAAATGTGCTTATTGAGATTTAAAAATGCTAGAAAGAAAGAATATTTTTAACAATCAATTTGCACCAAATATAATTCAATTTGTATATTTTTGTTAATTTTTTATTGCATTTCACACACACACACACAAAAGTAATGTCACATAAAATATTATTGAAAATGCTTATATTTGGACTGGGCAGAAAAGATAATAAGAAAGATCTATCTGAATAAATCTTGCAGCAGCAACTCCCATATTTCAATGCATGCTAACTATTAAAACATTTTATTAAATATCAAATTTCATTACAAAACAAAAACTTACCAATTGTCATGATAATTGCTGATACCACTCACAAAGAGAGCCACAACTTTACGAAATATTTGGTATTCTTGATGCCACCTATTATAGGCTAAAAAATGATCTTCTTTTAGAGACTGTCGAAATGCTTCAAGTTTTTGGACTGCTGCATCTTTTACAATCCGCCCTCTATAAGAAAACACAAATTTCTTAGTATTTCATACAGCAGAATGTAAGTTCAAATAAAAATTTAAATAATTATGATAAAATTTAAGAAACTCAGTAAGTCAAACAGAACTGGAATTTTAATGAAAATAGCTAGTAGGGAAATTATGGATTATTTTAGTGAATCATTTAAATTAATATATGTTATCATTTCTAATCCAACTATTTTACAAATTCCCCCCTTTTTTATAGAGCACATACATAAAGTAAACATTCAAAAAGTTCATTGACATTAATTCCTAAAACTAACAAGTCTTCTTATCATTTACACTCTACCGTATTTCCTAATTTTTATCAGTCACAGACTAGTTGTTAATGCCTTAAAACCACATTTTAGTAAAGAAAAGAAAACTACAAGTTTTTACATTTTCTTTTACTGAATTTTAAGAATTTTGTATTTACCT
Organism: Argiope argentata; assembly: GCA_026289955.1. Taxonomy (NCBI): domain Eukaryota; kingdom Metazoa; phylum Arthropoda; class Arachnida; order Araneae; family Araneidae; genus Argiope; species Argiope argentata. Next base: position 2,043,879 of record JAOUZG010018166.1, on the reverse strand, counting down.
ATAATTTTAATTCTTATAATGTTTTAAACCAATTTCCAAGTATATATAAAAGCTGATTTTGAGAATAAAAGCATATTCTTGATTATTTCAAAAGTGAAATTTTTTTATGAATACATTATGTTACAATATTTCATAAATTGTTATTTTTAAAAATTTCTACCTTCCCCTCATCAGAGACATTTTAAAATCACTAACAGTTTCCTGGTAATACATGTTCAAAACACACATGCACACACACATATATAAAATCCCAGAATATTTATGCTGGCGACATAGGACTTTATAATGAAGCCTTGAAAGGTAAAATTTGTAGTTATTTTATTATATATTGTATATATAAAAATAGGAGGACATTTTATTTCAAAATAGCTATTACTGATTATGATTTTATTTGTTTAAAATAGTTCTAATTATTATAGTTAATTAAAAAAACAGTAGCAACTGGAAGGGAAAATAGCATTGAAGTATTTAGCAATCCTACGAATAATCTACACAGCAGCAATTGAGACTACATTCCATAGATGAAGAAGTTTTGCTTTAAAAATATAGTTAACTAGAAATAAAAGTTAAAAATGCACATGAATATCTTAATAGAATTGATTTCTAATTTTGAATTCCTTTACATATGTTAATGAATTTACTTATAACCTAGGAGCATATGAATAACATAATAACTGCATAAAATTCAATTCAAAAATGGGTACATAGCATTTAAAATTATTGAAGAAGAAATCAACATTAGAATGTCACATAAAAGTAAACAAATAAACAATTAGGTCAGAAAATCTTCTGTACTTGAAATAAATCGATATATAATAATAAGAGTAACAGGGCACTTACTTAGGAAAATCATCCAATTCAGGAACTAAAAACTGTTCTAAAACTGACCATGTTAAATAAACATCAGGTGCTGTACTATTTAACACTATGTATATTCCTATATGTTGCAAACGCAGATCATCAGCTAAGGGCATTCTTGAAAGTCGACGAAGGTTAGTTGTTTCTTGTCGCAGGAGCTAAACAAAAACTTGCTTTAGATTTTATAAAAAAATCTCCTACTTCATGCAAGACTATACATGCATTTATTTACTGCTAAAAACAATATTTTAAATTTTTCTACAAAAACTAAAAACATAAAAATTAATTTTAGTCAAAATTTGATTTAACCATTTCACTATAGATCCCTACCAACCAGTCATGCAAATTCTATTTTGGCAGGCCAGTTTCTGTTTTAAAAAAGAGTTGCAAGTTGTAAAGCTAGGACATCCTTGGTCATAATTCATTTTACAACCTATGCTACTGATTAGAAAAACTACCTCTCCAGTATAGAATTTTCAATCCCAGATTAGCCAAAACAGTAGTGAAACAGTTAAATAATATACTTTATCAATTAAGTTGTTAGAAGTTTACGGCTTGTTAATATTTCCAAGCAATACATAAATAGCAGAAAATAAGAAGATTTAACCATATATAAAACAAATTTTGAAAATTTTTCAGAATACTTGAAGTTCCATTGAATATAATACTGTAAACTTTTACTATCCATTTACCAGGTTCCATAATTTTTTAATCCAACAGAAATGAGAAATAATTGTTTTTTATTTGAACTAACATTAATATCACCAATAGAGAAAAAAGTTCAATGCATTCTTTGGTTTCATAAATCAAACATTCAACCATTATTATTCAAGATTCCCACTCTTTTTCTGCATAAAAATTTAAAGCCTATTTTAAAGTTTAACATTTTCACTGTAATTTGGAATATACTGATTGGGAGTATTATTAACAAATAATTTAATAAGTAAAAAAAAAATTAATGTGAAATTTTTATTGTTTGCAAATACCTTTTTTATTTTTAGTTCATTCAAAAAATAATTATCATAAACATTTTCTATTCAGTTTCTTTTGATATTTTCTGTTCTTCTAGGTAAGTCAAATATTTTTGTCTTAATTCTGTTATAGTTAATCTTAGTTGTAATTTCAAGGCAATATGAATTTGTTTCAAATAACCAATCATATTTCATTGAGTTATAAAAAACATTTTTTATTTTTTATTTTAGGTTTTCAGTTTCAATTCTTTTAGTACAAGCAAAACCATTTCCATATCAGCTTATGCATGAGAAAGCATTAGAAGTGCCTGCATTATTTTCCACAATTCATTAAAATGTTTAATCTAATTTTTATCTTTTTCTAAATATTTCCCCCCTCACCATAAAAAAAAGTCTAAATATTTTTGATAATGATTAAATAAATAAAATGTTTCTAATGGATTATATCGCAGAAACTTTAAAGAATTTGGAATTACCACAACACTTAATAAAGAATTAAATTCAATGAATATATAATTGAATTTATATTCTTCCATACACTGTATTTTCTGCAAATGGGACATATTTTTCAACTTGTCATAACAATTTAAATTCAATTTTCTTGGATCAGTATAAATAAGCACCAACTACTTAGGAACTAAAAGCAATTTTTCTAAAATTTCTTTTTCATAAACATTGTTTCAAAATCTTTCCTCCAGTAAATCCAAGATTTATCTTAAATAGAGGATTAAGAATTGCTTTGTCTTCAGAATTGAATCATGATAATTTATAAATACTATGGTTTCAAAAACCTTTTTTTTATTTTATAGCATTAACTGTATCAGGCAATTTAGGATTGTTTGTTAAAAAAATTTTCAGCAGAATATAGTATAAGGAGATTAGATTGATAACGAATTAAAAAATACTATCATTAGTATAAAAAAAAGATTTATCTGTCACAATTTTCTTCTTCTTCTTTAACAGCCTATAATATTAAGTTTTATAATTTACAGTCTGGTTTTGGAAATTTTCCTTTTTTAACACTTTAGATAATTTTTTTTCTATCATCTAAAATTTCTAATATTCTAGCTAACATATTATTAAGCATTTTATAGGAAAAAATAATATTGTCTATGGAAGAAATTTAAAAATTCTTCACGAGATGAGATTCTTTAAATAACCAATACAAAGCTGTAAATACTGTCTGAATTTAACTCAGTTCCTCTATTTCTGATGCGTAAATGTATTAGTTACATTTTGAAAACCGCAACTGCTTATATTTGAGAATTCGATTCATTTTTTATTTTTTCATGAACCATGCAGAAGAATCTCCAGTTCACTGCAGGTTGACTGATAAAAATTTATATAATCTTTTGCAGATTTTTTTTTTTTTAATTTCAAAAGTAATTTTTTAAAAAATATTTTCTGCTGCAGAATGACACATAAAAATAGAGGTTAAATATCTTGTTTCAGCTTTTGGGAAATTTGTTTCTGAATATCTCTTATACCGCAACTATCTATTTGTTTTATATAGACTTAATGATTCATCAATTAACAATGTATAATTTTCAACACTATGTAAAGAATTAACACCAGAAAAAGTAAAATATTAAGCAATTCCAAAGCAAATGAAATATGCACACTTTGTTGATCTATAAGCAATGTACTCGAGAATTTCACTGTAACAAAATTTCTCTTCACTCCTTACTAACTTTATTACTAGACCATCATTTTTTGTATGATCGAAAATCAGTGTAAACTTCAGGAAGACCACAATTAACCTAAGAATTTTCTACTTTTTAGATAAAACAGTTTTCAACTTTGCAAATATTCATGACTTGAAAATTAAAGTCTAAAAATAGAAAGAAGGCTGGGGGTTCTTGAAATAAAAACTATGGTCTTTTTAGAATTTTGGAAATTAGAGACTTTTTAGAGCTTTTTTTAAGACTTGTGGTACCCTGTCAATATAAATTTCAAGATCACATAAAAGAGAAAGTGCTTGCAATGCTAGTTAAAGATATTGACAAGATCAAAGTTACAATCACTGATGCTCTGTTTAATATAGCAACTGAAATGTTGAACAATACTTGGCAAGAATCAAAACATCACCGTTACATTCTTCAAAATATTAAGATTGCTGAAATTGAAATTTAGTGACATAAGTAAGAATATTAAAAATTTCACAAACATTTTTTTACAATTAATCCAAACAATCATATAATTGTGTGTTTTTTTAAATTGTTTGTAATCAGTAAAACACTTTATGAACATTCTGTAATTAGTATGCAAGAAGATAAGAATTCTGAGTGGTATATATATTATTACATTAGGTAAAAGGAAGTGATGGCTAGGATTATATTATATATAGTTACAAAAAACATTATCAAGTATTATCATAACATTACCAAGGCAGGATAATAAACTAGAATGTGATAGTATACAAAATACTAGATTGATAAAATATTATATATTGATATAGTGTCATCATATTGAAAATGAATAAGTTCAAGAAGATTATCGATCAAGGGTTACAGACCAAGATTATTTAATTATCTTGGTCTGTAACCCTTTTGTACACTTAACACAAAATATCAGCTTGAACATTAAACTGATCCTATATTAATTCAACCTATATCACCCTTTCTAATTCAATCACCTATATTAATGAATATCACTCTGTATTAATTCAATTTTATCAACATGTTTTGGAACTTTTATGTCATGGAATTAAAATCAGAGTAAAATTATACTAACTATTTTTGAAGTTAAAGCAAACAGATAACTGCTTTTTACTAACACTACAAAATAATAAGTTTTTTTTTTTTTAAAAAAGTACTTTTTAGATTAAGGATACAGAAAAAGAGTTAATATATAACTACAAATATAGTGGTCTTCCATTCATTTCAACAATAAAAGCTGGAAACTGATTGATTTAAGCCATTATCAGTAATTAAGCTGAAAACAACTAGATAACTATTTCAATTTTATAGATGTTTCAGAGTTTATATATTTTTCCTTTTATCGAATAAAGAGCAACTATTCATAAACATAGAAGGATAGCATTTTCTATAGGAAAACAATGGAAATGGTTATCTAAATCTCAGACTAATGGATCCAAAATCAATTTGTGGCAAACAATTTAAACTGAGAGAGAAATGAAAGGGATATGAAATATTTGATGCTTTAGATGCAAAATATTCAAAAAACAATTTAGTCAGGAACAAACACAAAATACAGTTAGCAAATGTATTGTACTTTATAAGAATCAAATCAACTGATATCAAAATACATAAAGAAATCCTACTTTCATAAAACAACACACCAATCCAAACTTTCCAGAGAAACTGATTTCGCTAAAGACGTTTTATACTTAAATATTGTAAAATCCAAGATGATTCAAAATTCATGTCACAAGCTTTAAAATGTGACAAACATACTACAATTCCATTTTTTTTAAAACATAGAAATGTATGGATGGAAATGATGAGTTAAGATATAAATACAAGAGGTAGTAAGCTATTTATGCTTATTTTCACATTTAACAAAATTGTAGACAAACACTTCTTTTGATAATAATAGTTATAATTAATTCAAAATCGTTCATAAACAATATAGCTGGGTTCATTGAATTCATGCAGTTCAAAGATGATATTTCTAGTAACAGTAGATCCTCAATGAATATTTGAATGACAAGATTTTCAATCAATCACTTTATCAATACTTTCCAGTTTCATTGCTTTTAATAATTAAAGCAAGCCTTTATGTGCAAATGTCAATATTAAAGCATTACAATTCATCATAACTGTTATATTATTGTCCTTCCCATAGAACTAAATAAAACACCGATACCATTGCATTCCTATGGAACTATTTGTTGCAACTTGACCACCCTTTCAAGTTTTGATTCATACTATTGATCAATTTTTGAAATGCAGTATAATTTTTTTATAATTAATTATGAGATATATGAATCATTTTCCAGTATCATCCTTTCTTTTCTATCAACTCTTAAAATACTCATAAAGTATTTTTTTTTTAAATACTTGTTATTCTAATCATGTTCTTATATAAAATTTCCCTCTGAAGTAAGGTGAAGTTATTTTTTAATCTTCATGATTCCATCCCATTTCCCTTTTAGAAATTCTTAATAAGTTACTTATTACAAAAGTTAGTGAAAAACCTTCTCAAAGACAAATATAATGGTAAAGCAAAAATTTCATACATCTTTTAAAAAAATCTATCAATATGATATATACAGATATGCATGCATTTTTGTAATAGTAAAGAGAAAAGCATTCTTTTTTAATTCCTTAGCATATTTTAAAATTTCATGTTTTTAATAAAATTAATATTTAACTTATTTTTATGCGTGTGATGAATTTCTGATAACTTTTACATAAATAATATTTACTACAGACTAAAATTACAGTAAAAAACAAGTATGATAACAGCATTTTTATTTATTCTTCTAATTATAAAAACAGCTACATAATAACACCTTAACAGGTAATGGGAATTAGACACAAGCCGTGAAAAAAAATCATAAAATGTAAATTATTCTGATCCATTAATCAGTGGCATGATAAACTTTCTCAAAAACCTTTATAAATGGGGCCTGGGAATTGATTTTCTGATTAAAATACTCAACATGTTTAACGAGAACAATAGTCATAAACCAAGAGGCCATGTTATTCTTGAAAAATACATGGGTTCCACATAATTTATGTAGTGACATATAACATCTCTGAAGGATTTCATTTTAACTTATTACTAGAAATATATACTTGTTCAATGTCCAAAACATTTTCAAGTACTAGAGTTATATGAAATGATTTAATAATAGAAATATTAGTCATAATTTTCTCAAAAGTAAATTTTTAAATGAATTAAAAGAAGTATGCAGCAAAAATTTCTCAGATCATTAAAAAAAGTTTCATTAATAAAAGCCGATTTGTACAAGTGGAACAAACTAATATCATAAGACAGAAGAATAATAAACACACTAATAATTTTATTAAAAAGGGGTGAAAAATAAATTCAAAATTTGATCTAAACAATAAGGCATAACAATTGCACTAGGTTTATATTAAAAAAAAATAAGAGCAAGATTTTTTTTATCCCTTTCAATTATGCTCCACCTTCTTTGAAAAGCTGTCAAGGAATGACCTCAACCTATCAATATGATGCAATCTATGCCAGGAGGATATAAAAATGATTGGCTCTAGAGTTAATGATTGCTCCAGTTGATTAAATATAGAAAGTTACAAGTAAATATTATCATATAATTCACGGCATCTTAGAAATGTGTGTGAAAAATAATTTTTCAGAGAATTTTTATTTTGATGACGAACTTTTAATTTTTTGCATAATGATCAATAAAAAATCAAGTTAAATACATTGTAAGCACCTGATGTGGATGGCTAAATTATTCACAATCCTTTGTACCAAAATTTTGATAACTAACTTCAATCACTAATAAAGGAAGAGGTGCTCTTAAACAAACCATATTTGTATATGTACACTCTTTACTGTAAATGAAAATTGTTGTGCATTGATTTATTAACTATTTTAGAAATATTTGCAAAATTTCTTTTTCAACAGTTGCCACAATATCAGAATTCCATGGATCAGAAGTTAACTCTTTTTTTCATTTTCAATGTATTAGGCTATATTCAAAAAAATTTAAATGGATATATAATGATATTCAACTTATCTTTTTCAACTCTAAAACCTGAGATACCATTGGCCATAATCACCCATTTTTTTTTCACATGGAAAAAAAATTATTATGCTAGTAATCATTACGAAAATTGTATTTTGATATACAGAATTTCCATATCCCAGTGTGGTTATATTTCTACACATATATAATTAAAATAACATAATTCCAAATCAGATGTAAAGAGTTTAGAATTCAATAAAATATCCAATATATTAATTATTAATTGTACAGAAATTTAAAATTTATGCAGGATATCCCGCATGATTATTTTGTTTTGGCATCATTAGATTCAGTTGTCCCATTGTGGGACATGATTCAAAGCAAGTATTGTAAAAGTTTAGATCATTTCCCAGAGGATGATAATTTTAATTAATACAGCATTCCAGATCAACAACATCTGTTGAGCTTTCAAAACAATTAATATTCAGGGAGAGGCCTACTAATCTCCATTCGATAAAGGTACTTGGTGCACGCTAACTACATGCTAAGTTGTTTCAGTCACCTAATACACTCTTTTTTAGATTTCTAACATCCTCCCATAGGGAATTATCTAGCTTTTGGTTTCTTTTGTATATTCATGTTTTAATCCATTCCCTATTTCCCTGTAAATACCCTACCCCCTTGTAAGCTTTTCCCTTTAACTTAAAATAAATTCTGTTATTTAAGAAGTCTCCTTATTCTTTGCATAATTTTAATCTTAGTTTTGAAACTGAACCCAAAAATATTAAAAAACCCCAGAGACCTCCCTACTAAAATCCCCACTATGTGAAGAGTCAACATTTTTTTGAAGATTTGGTTAGAATCCCTCTTTTACATGTGATTAATTTATCAGCAAAATATCACTTATATATTGTATACATACATACATAATTTTCCAAAACAAAATATAACCAAACAAAAGATCTTTTAGCAGAATTGCCATTAATTTTTTAGGAAACTACAATTTACATTAAGTTTTATAGTTCGGGGGAGGGGGGGGGGGGGAATCTACTCACTGTTTTTTAGTGTTATTTTTATTTTATCATAAATAATGAAAATACAAAAGTTTAAGCAATAAGTAGTGATACTTTGGTGGCTCTGATATAAGAAATATTTTATTTTTATATACTTTTTAAGATAATATTTAATTGCTATACCTTTGATACATGTATATATATTGTTCTACCCTCCCCCCATTTCTTTAAAAAAAAAATCTGTTATGCATATTTCAATGTATCATGTCAGAACATAATTTCTTGAATGCCCAAGCACTACTTGGTCAAACAAGTGAAATTATATTTTTATTTTGTTTCATTGAATTAGCCACTTTAGTATTGCAAACTATCAAAATTTTTTTGTCTTGCATCTATTGTTAAAAAAATATAACATTTTCTATTTATTTCATTTCATATCATCATGTGCTCAAAATTACACTTTTCTAGGTTTTATTTGCTGTAGACATTAACTTATTTTTTTAAATAAGAGCATTTGTAAATGCAATGGCAACACATTATTAAAAGCTGATTTTTTTTTGAGATGTTCTTGCAGGTAATAAAATTTTTATTTTTCAACAATAGATTTTTGATGATGCGAAAAACCTCACCCTCAAAACAACAACATGCTCCGACATGATATAAAAAAAGGTGCTTAAAAGAAAATCATTTTTCTGTATTGCAATATTTCAGAAATTAATAGCAAGTGAGCTGAATGCAATTTCATACAGCCCTCAGTAAAAACATGACCAACCAAAACAGAAAAATTAAAGCTGTATATTAAATCAGATTTTTTCTACCAAACAAATGGAAATATATTAATGAAAAATAGAATTGGTAATTGAAAGTTCTTATAAGTCAATATGAATTTTAGTACTCATTTACTATACTGCGAGACAATAATCCTAAGATTCCTAAATTTCAGAATCTGCCATTACCTAATTTTATATTAAACAGCAGTAATTAAATTGAAGCAATACTCTCAACAGATATGTAAGACGCACTTCTTTTAAAAAATGGAAATATGAATTTGATAAGTTTAAAATTCAGACACACTGAAAAAAAATACAAAACAGCTTGAAATACTTTTATTCCTTTAAAATGTTTTGTTATTAAAAAGTTATTAATTCAAAAAATAAACCTAAATAAAAAATACAACTTGATAGAAAAAAAATTTATGCACCTTTATTACAAATTATTAAAAAAAAATCACTAACACAGATATTTTTTTTCAACACAAAAATTCAAAACTATATAAATAAAACATATATTGCAGCTGGCTTTGTCAAACTGAAAAAAGCTCTTCAAAGTGATGACTACTAAAAAAAAATTTAATTCTTAAATTCAATTCAAAAAGGATATTTTTTTTTCAAATTTTAAATATATAAATAAATAATAATAAAAAAGGAACTAACAAATTATGCAAACTAGCAATAAAATAAAGGAAGAGATATAACTACTTTTTTTTTCTTGAAAAAAGTGAGAAACAATAGGAAAAAATGTATGAACTGATTGAGCAGGCATTCAAGAAGCTCCCCACAGAGATGAAAAAGTGAAGATACTTTAATTTATTGAGAGAGGAGAAAAAATGATTATAATATCTTACTTCATCAAAAGCTTGATGTGGAGTCTGACCTGGTTTAGGATTAAATGTTTCGACACGACCCAAGGTTTGCCGATGAACTAAAGCTGCATGCTCCATACTCAAACCATTAAAAAAATGTCCATTATTTTGCTTGTGAGGAGAAATATTTTCAAAATGTGACACATCTCCATCAAGATGTGGGAAAAGCGAAGCACTCTGACAGTCAGATTCTGTGAAATTTACTCTTTTGAGAGAAGCTTGGTGTTCCATTCTTTTATCAACATGTGGGATAGTGTGTTCAAAATGAGAATTTTCAAATCTAGATGTATTAGTGCTGTCATACAAAACTGAAAATACAAAAAAATTATTTTTATGAATGAAACTTTTTAGATTAAAAATAATACAAAGCAAAATATTGCATAAAAATTGAATAAAATATTTATTTTAGACCTATAATCCTCACATTTCTTTAGTATTATAGAGAAGAAAAGCACACAACTGTAATAAAAAATATTAAAAAACATTTTTTTTTAAAAAAATCTTTAATTGTTAAATAGTTCAAACATTATTTTCCAATTTATTTTAAAATAAATATAAAATAAAAATTACTTTAAAAGATTGACATAATCTGTCAAATAAAAAAAAAATCACTAATGAAAAATTTCAAGAAGCTTGAAAGGAGTAATTAAATCTTCTGCTTGACTGAGTATTGTATCAATATAGATCAATGAGAAGTAAATATATTTATCAATAAGAGAAATCAAACATTCCAATGACTTAAATATTTTAGACATAAAAGTGCAAATGATAAATTGTAATAAAATATTTTCACTTTTAACATTCAAATATGCTATTACTTTATTACTTCTAGATTCTTAAATGTAGAATATTAACAACTGCTGCTTTCACTTCTGAAGTTAATAAATAAAAACTTGATTCTCAGTTGATTCCAAGATCGCAATGAAAGTGCACTTGCTGATAGCAATCATATGTCGACAATTACTAGGTGCTAATTTTATAAAACTACAATATGCTCACTTTACATTTTTACTGAAATTCATTAATTTTTTTAAAATTCAACATGATTTACTTTTGACTAATGGGGAGAATGAAATAAGAAAGGAATAAAAATAGTACAAGATACAAATAAAGAATCATATAGATCTAAACAAAGACAATAAAAACTAGGGTGTTATTAAAATACTTTATATTTAAGTTATACTGATAAAAGTTTTATTCATATCTGGTTATGCTAAGTATTGAAAATCTCTATTCTTCTTAGTTATTTAAAATATTATTTCTTGCATTTCTAGCATGCAGAAAACATTTCTTCTATTTTCATCCTTTATTATTTTAAATCATTTCTATAATCTTCAAAGCACACAACTTTTTTTTCTTCTTCTCAACATTTAAAGATTGTTATCTTCTTTTGCCCCTGTTTTTGATATAATAAGATTTTTTATTGTTGCACAAAATCTACGATATTTTGTAAATTGAAAATTTTCCATTTTGTCATGCTTTTTCAATTAATTTAAACATTTTTGTCTTCCAAGATTTTCAATTCCAATATTTATATAAAAGGGAAATCCCTTGAAAATTATAGCTTCCTCATGAGATAGTATCATAAGAGTCTAAATTGCCTTAAACAGTTTTTGAGAAGGTTTTAACTTCTACGATATTGATAGAAAATTATTGGTTCTTTTCTCAATGCTTATCACTCCCGTAATTTTACTGCTCTGAAGGCCTTATCATGCAAAAACCCTGTTAAATGTTATTAAAATAGATTAATGTTTTTGCAAGAAGTTGCTGGCAAAAAAAAAAAAAAAAAATGGCAGTCATTTTATTACATTATGAAATGACTTGTTTAATTATTCTTCTTAATTTTAAACAGCTCTATTTGTGACAAATACATAGCAAGAATCAAGAAAAGGAATTTCCTTCAAACCTAAAAATATTCCTAGAAAAATTTTCTAAATGATTTATATTTTGTTACAGGATTGAATTACAATATATTTCCAACAATCTAACTAAACATGGTAAAAGTATAGGCTATAGAATTAAATTGGATTGGGTAAAACTATATAATTGCTACTACTACTGATACATCAATACTATTATAAAAACATTTTTAAACCAAATTTTACTCTTATCATATTTTCTCACTTTTTTAGAATAAATTAACACCAAAATTTATTACAGAAAAAAGGATGAAGAGTAAACATTTTACACATGTTTCAAAACTTAACTGGATTCCAATGTCCAATCCAGTAAATTATTATCTAGAATCAAAAGAGTAATTTATCTTTCATAATCATTACAGTACTTTTTTATTGATTATAATTTTTTTTTAAAAAAATTTATAGGAAGCAATAATTTCTTAACATAGCTAAGAGCAGAGAAAAATATTTTTCACACTTGCTGACGCTGAGAAAATTCTTGCTTTGTATGTCTTAAACATGTGTTATGCACAAGGAATGTAAGAGACATATTTGCAGCCACATGACAAAGTAAAATATTCATTACCTTACAGATAATTTTTTCTTATTAAATTAATTTAGGCAATACAGGCACAAGACTTTGTCATTACATGCACACAAATTCCTATACAGACAATCAGTTGTAAAGCAAAATATTTACTACAAACCTATTCTCTTTTCTCCAATGATTGTACAATCACCATCACCCATTGTCATGGTAGAAGAATCTTTCTTTCGACTCTGTTCACAATCCCAACGCTCCGTTTCTTCAAGAAAAGCTGCATTATCTTGTTCAACATATACCTGCAGGTCTTCTGGCAAAGTATACATGTATTCAGGACCAATTTCAAACTCCCGGCATTCTGCAATGGAATACAATCAGAAATTTTTTAATTTTTATGTTGAATTTTTGAGAGAAAGAGGAAAAAATAACAAAAAACAAATAAACATAAAGCAAAATTTCTCAGTATTACTAGCCTTATTTATATAAATGCCAATCATTCGAGTAAATACCTAATTAAATGAAGTATTTATATGGGTATCCAACAAGTCTACTTTCAGGCCTAGATGTTATTGAAAAGAAATATGCCAAAGTTAAACCAATATTTTTCTTTGAGAATACATAATATATATATATATTGTGGTAGGAGCATAGCAATACAAAAGAGCAAGTCAAAAAATGAAGATTCAAATAAATAAAGAGATCAAATTTAATTATAACATTAAAAAAAACTTTAAACAAATTTTTAACAATGCTGATGTTAAACCAATAACTACAAATGACAATTATTTATACCATTGGGGAAAAAAATGAAAACAGAAACTAATTTTAAAAGTTTTCTCAAGAAATTTCCAAAGATAAAAAAACTATCAAAGCAACAATTTTTAGACAAAACATGCATACTTGATGAATCTATACATATGACGCTATATTTTGGTATAAAGATTTTAATATACAAATAATTCAAAAGTCGCTTAATAGCTTAAGAAGGAAAATACCTCACATTCATTAAATTATGGTTTTATTTATATTAATGTACCTAATTAAAAAAAAGTACATCAATATAAATAAATTTTCATTAGATACCTGCAAGCATAATTAATGGAATTCCATTCCATTAAAATAATAAGGAATTTCAAGTATTTTATTTTCTAGGAATTACAATAATACTGAATCAAAATTAAGCAAATGCAAGTTTTAATTAGGGGAAGGGAATATAAATTTTTAAGTAGCAAATTTTGTCTTTATGTACTGCTAATCTGGAAACTATGGACATAAACTATTTAAAAAAAGGAAAGTAAAAATCATTAAATAGTCTGATAGTTTATAAAATGAAATGTTTTTAAGGATACAAGAACTTTTTGAAGGAATCATAGAAATTCTGTAAGATTTCTTGAAAATATTAAGAATATATATTAGAATGTTATAATTTTTTTTATCTGCAGCATGTATAAGGACAGAAACAAATTATTATTTTTTTTATATGTATGCTCTTTTTATTAATGAAATTACAATGTAAAATATAGTTACTTTTTTAAATACAGTGATATATTATTAAGAAAACAGTTTATTAATACTTAAAAATTAATAATTTATTTTTTTAATCAAGAATTTCAATATGAGCAATCAATTAACAAATACAAAATTTAGAGTTTTAAAAAATGTGGCCAGTTTTTTTAAAAATAAAAGTACTTTTCAATCTTTACTAACAATTAGATTCCCAAACCTTGTTAGAATTTTAAAATAGAAAAAGATAAAAAAAAAAATTGTTACTTTAAAGTTGGAAAAGTCTACATTCTTTGTGTTCATGAAAAAATTAAGCGTTTCTTTTTTTTAATATGCAGATCACAGATTTTTAGAACCAGTCTTGTTGCTAGACTTGATTGCATAAATTTACGTTTACCATAAAAGAGTTCAGGTCTTAATTCGTCGACATACAGCAAACAATAAGCTGATGCATAATGATGGCCTCCCATAGAATCTCTTTGAAGATCACTCCACGTAGCTTCTGATACAGACACATCATTGAATTTTAGCCAGAACTTTCGCTTAGGACAATAAACATATGCCCAGTAGTGACCAGAAGCTGCCTGACCTTCATGAACTAATACAGCATGTAACCTATATGGTTTCTACAACAAAATAAAAAATTAGAAAATTAATTTTAAAGTATATATTCACACACAAGTACACAATTCTAGTGTACAATCTAATAAAGCCAAAGTTAATCTTCAATGAGTTCCAAGATTTTTATTCTGTTTACATGTTTTGAAAATAAGTTTACGACATTTAGAATAATAGTAACACATTTGCATTAGAACTACATTAACATGCTTTCATTTCATTATGAATATAAATACATTTATGCATAAACAGATTTGTAAGACATCTTTTATAATCAAAATAAGTAATATAATTCCAAATCTACTAATTAATACAAATTCAAGAAAACAATTCAAAAGCTATTACATTACTCTAATTAGGAATGCACAACCTATGGCCCACATACCCTTTGAAGTTAGTCCACGAATGTTGTTAATAAAACAAGACTAATTTAAAATGAAATGAGAGTTTTTCGAATAAAGAGGGAGAAAAAAAAATCTGATGCAAAAACAATTCTACGTCAGAATAAATAATTTACAGTTGTTTATTAAGTTTATTTACTTTTTATTACATGGTTTTTCAGCTTGTTTCCTTCATGGCTACCAGTGAGTAAATACGAGTTTTCGTAAAGGAGAAGTTTGCAGACGTGAAAAATTTCCACACATGAAAATGTAGTATGAGGATCAAATTCAAATCTTGTGTGATTCATTTGCTAATTGATTTTCAGATTTTGAAAAGTGTCTAACAAAAACTGATGTATTTTCTTCTCCATTTTCTGTTGATGTAAATCTAGTGGCTGAGAGTATGCAGTTAGCTTTAATTAATTTACAGAATTCCGATTTTCTTCAAAAATCAGTTGAAAGGAAAACCAATATTAGAATTTTATAAAGATTTATCCGAGAAATTTTCGTGCTTAAAGCAAAAGGTAGCAGCATATGCAACTTTCTTTGGCAGTACTTACATTTGTGAGCAAACTTTCTAACTAATGAATTTAAACACCTCAAAATTAAGAAATAGAATAGCAGATGAAAACCTTTCTCCTATTTTACATATTGCTACAGCCAATCTTAATCCCAACATAAAATCAATAACCTCAAATATTCAGTCCCAGCCATCTCATTAATTCTTACTAATTTTAATAATTAATTTTTTCTCAAAATTTAAATTACGTTCTCTGTATAATTACTAAAAAGTTTTTTTTCTTCTGTTATTCTCTTTCAAGTTTGCCATCTTTTTAGCAGAAATCTTTGGGGGGGGGTGATAAAGTATTTTAATCATATCTAATCTTATGTTTTATTCATTTATTTACTGCATAATGTGTGCATGAGTAAAATAAGTAAAGTAATAATTGTAATTCATGCGTATGCCATTAAAAAAACCATAATCCATTTTCCTTTACCATAATCCATTTTCATATTTTGGCCCCTCATCCTGAAAAGGTTGTCCATCCCTGCTCTAATTATTACATACTTTACTTCTGGGATACATTATTGTTACACAATACAAAACCAGTAATGTGTTACAACATAAAAAGAAGAGCAAAAACAATTTTCTATGCAAAAAAATCTGTATAATATTTCTTTTTTACAATATACATAATTATACAAACCTTTTGCAATGATGAATCATTATAAATCTCTTTAATTGTGTTATCAATATTATTTATATTCTCTTGGAGGCCTGTAAAAAAAGAAAATATATAAATGAAATATGCAGTAATTTTAACATGAACAATAGTGCAACATGTTTAAGGAAATAAAAGTGAAGGCTTTATAGCTAGCTATATTAAAGTCTGAATGGTTTTCTCTCTTTCTAATAATAATAAAAAAAGGAATGAGGGTTGTTCTTAATTTAACATAATAATAATATTTACAATATTAATAATCAAAAATCTTCACTAATTTCATATAACAAAAATTAGTGATTACTTGAAAATAATTTAAGCAAATTTTCTATTCCAAACGTTTGAATTTTGTGAGAAATTATAATTTTTTTTATGAGGCTTTTAATGGATATAAAATAAAGCTTGCTTCAGATATAATTAAGAAATATGTGCTTACTTTTACAATCATACTTACTTTTTACATTACTTTCTATTTCTTTTCGCCATCTTTTTAAGCATGCTTGAAAAACTTTAAGTTCCATGTCTGAAATATGTTGAGGAGAAGGCACTATATCTTCGCTAATATGATTCATTTGCTGACAATTGACAACACCAGGAGCAGATGAAACATCTGGTTCACACGAAGCAGATGAATTAACTTCCATAGAAGTAACTTTATTAGGTGAATTAGGCGAATCTCCTCCAACACTAAAAGGAAACAGAAAACTCAACAATTATAAAATGGGATTTTAAATATATCAGGGCAAAGGATTTTAAAACTTAAAGATTGAAAGGAATAATTTAAATTGTAAAATGGTGATTGTTTTCTCATTGGCATTTATAAAATAAATTTTCAGATGAATAAACAGTTAATGTAAAATCATAACCTTTCACAGTCGTAATCATCTTTCCAAACTAAGTCACAGTTTCAAGTTGTTAGCAATTATTAAATAAATGACCAAAAAGCAAAAAACGCAGCAAAGACAAAAGAAAGAGGGGGGAGGAGAGCATGAGATAGAGTTTATAGTTTAAAAAAGTGAATTTAGTCAAAATTCTTTACAGCAAGACTTACTTTAGCTGCACGATATTCGAGTTATACTATATTTTAACACTTTTGTAATATACATTTTGTATAAGACATAAGTTATTTAATAGTCAATATATTATATCAAACAGAATTTCGTTTTCACCTATAAATTTTAACATCAATAATTGTTTTAAGAAGTTAAAAATTAATTCAGCTATGAAATATTTTAACATGAGAAGACTTAAAAAACATGTAAATATCAAGAAAGAAAATTGTAATTAATTTATTATATTTATTTACAGACAAGCAAGTAATTTTTATAAAAACTTGCATCAAAATACAAAATAAATTTAACAGGCTTAAGGGTAATTGTTTTTAAATAAATTCTTATGTCTTTACAAAGCCCGTATCCAAAATAAAACTATGAATGATTTAATAAACAATACCTTGAAACAGATGCTGGAGATGCCATTTCAACATCTTCAGATGAACTTTCTTCAGTGAACTTCTTACTTTCAGCAAAATCTAATGTGTACTGCAAAGCATCAGAGAGAGGAACTTTTTTTGGTCCAGATCCATAATTTAGATACCTAAACATTTTCACACATGTTTAGGCACTTTAAGATGCATTAATTATTACCTTTAAATGTTACTTTGTAAACTAGACAGAGATACTATATAAAAGTTTACTTTATAAATAATGTTGCTAACAAATCATTAAAAATGATATTCAGGAAAAGATGAAACCATTAATTAGAACAATAACATAATATGAGGGTTAATTTCAAGTAGTTAATAAATGATCCTTAATGTAAATGTTAAAATGTATTATTGTGATGGGAAAATAATAGAAATCTTTAAAAGATTCAAAATGATTATTATTATAAATATAAGCATAAAAATCACTAAACCACTCCCCAAATTTTAAAAGGCTATCTTCTAAATATACCCCCCTTATAAAACCATGAGTTAAATCGTACAGAGCTGAAATTATAAACATGAAGCAAATTAAATTAATTATACAGATTCATTTTCATCTTAATTTATCTGCTACATCAATTTTTCAATGAAAATATGCAAAACACTTTTAAAAATATTTCATTAATTCATTTTCTTTCTCAAGTTCTAAAATAATTCTGTCATTTTAAGGAATCTTGTAAAAGTACCATTATAATTGACAGACAATTTTTGAGTAATGGGGAGTTTTCAGCCCAATTGCATTATAAAATTATCATTATGTTAAAGACATCCCCCTCAAGAGACGAGAGAAATAAAAGTGATGCATTTAAAGTGATCTGAATAATTTTGATAAAAGAGAATGATGAAAAGATAGATGAATTGGAATTATAGAAAGATTGATAAAACTGAAAGCAGCTATGCTTTAAGAATGCAATTTAAGGCAGTGTAGTTTCAAAGTATATAATATTGAAATACAGTATTTTATTAAAAAATTACAAACAAATTATGATGCTGCATTTAAAAAAAATCCTAATTCTAGTCATTATTTTGTTCATTGAATGCAATAACTATGCACACTTAAATACAATTTTTAATAGCTATAGCAAATTCACAGAATAGTCATTAGTACTAAAATAAATGTTTCCAGTTAAAGAAATAATTTACAGCACATACAAATAACTTCAACATGCACAAAACTTAATAATTAATTTCTTACTTCTCCAACTGATTCTGAAGTCTATCTCTTTCTTCTTTCAATTTACGAACTTGCTCCCTAATAGCCCTAGTAGTGGATTTATTTTGTTCCATATACCTATATTTAAAAAAAAAGTACAAGAAATCAACTTAGTAATCATATTTTGTAGAGTTAATTTTAAAGACAAAATTTAATTTAAATAATAAAAATTTCATACTAACCTATCCATGTACATAATTTCTGGAAATTCTAATTTGTTGTGAATTTTTTCAGGGCGTCCTAAATGCTGATTGAACTGGAACCTAGACAGCTCAAACAGCAATACAGGAGGTAGCCGAGTAAACCAACTCTAAATAAATGCATAAGTGATAATTTAAACCATTTTGATAAATAAAAATTATGAGAATACTACACAATCAGATTTACTGTAGTCTTAATTAGCAAAGCACACATTCTACATAATGATTTAAATAAATAAAAATTACGAAGTTGTAGCAAATTTTTATACACTTTAAAAATGGTTTTAAAAGATTTGCTTATTTTTTATATTTATAAATAGAAAATAAATTTTAAAGCTTTTGGGTATAAAGATCATTTCTAATAACTTTAAGTCTGGTCCTCATAACAGTTGTGATCAAAATGTAAAAGTTCATAAAGTTGAAGCTCAAAATATTTTAAATTTGGAGATTGATGTTAAGTATCATAGCAATAACATAAGACAATGCATTAGTACAAACAATAAGATTTTTTATTAGAACATTTTTGCCTTGGTCAGAAGAATGCTACTTCTATATGCAAGAAAAGTAGTAATTTCCAGTGAAGCAATAAAGTTTTATCAGAATCATACATATGCTTTGGCATGACAAACTCATAAGTAAATTACATTGATAAAAGCTTAAAATAATAGATGCTTCATTTTGGAATCAATGCAATACACATTTTAATTTAATGAATTAATTCAAAAACTAATGGGAATAAGTAAACATGTGAATAAACAGGTATATTAAAAAATTACATAGAAAAAATCCCCCAAAATAAATAAAATGTATCTATATTGTTAATCATTTCTTTAGATATTTCATTACCACATATTGCACCTTTATTGAAAACTTAATTGCAAAAAGAATAATACTTGTTTCTTAAGTAAATTAAAATTCAAGAATTTCAACAAAAACAAATCTATTTTTGAAAATATAAAAATTTAAAGTTAGATATTTTATATGTATTATATAGTTTGATGAATTCCTATACATGTTTTCAGATGAAATCTAAACTAACATAATTTACAGATATGTATTACAAAATATATGGAATCTTCAAGCCATTTTGAAATTTTTCTATAATATGAGCAGAAACTTAAAAGTTTTTTTAAAAATTAAATAATGTAGCAATAATTAATAAAAATTCCACTGATATCAGATACCATTCTAGAAAATTATAAAAATATGCTTAGAGGTTAAAAAGGAAAATATCAAGATGGTAGGAATCAGATAAAGGTTAAAAATAACAACAAAAGAGAACTGAGTAAACCTCAATTCAAATTAATACGGAATAAAAATCAAAATACTTCTTTTCGTAAAAGATATCTACATACTTCTTGCCCTGACTTTGTCATAACATTGCACGATTCAATTTCTTGGGCCATTGCAGCTTCTAAGCTCTCATGAATGTTACTGAAACCATTCACTTGTAGTGGATATTGGCCAAATGTTTCTTCATTGCGAAACATACGACCTACACAAAGTGCATTCAATGAGAAAGCAATACATTAAACATAACATAATGCAAGCAGCACATTAAATAAATTTTTAAAAAATCAAAGATATACATAAAGAAAATAATTGATAAAAAAATTACCTTCATTCTGCCCTTCTGACAAATAATGCCCATAAAATAAATTTAGCATAGGATTTTGATCAGGTCCTTCCATCATACTCTCTCTAAAAATCCAATAATAATTGTATTATAAATTTTTGTCATTTAATTTCAGAGTGCAAACATAAGAGACTAAATTACATACATTAAATTTTTTTGAATGCAAATGAACATATATTTAAAAACAAATCAGAAAACATATGCTTTCATTATTATAATGGTACTAGCTTACTAGCTTTTACCTGCAGCTTCGTTTGCATGGAAATTTTGATGTGCACATGTGAGAACTGACAGTCTGATTACAATGTAAAACGTCATCAAATCGTGTACACAAGTGAACTTTCAACGCCTAATGGGACAACACAAAGACGTGATTTTCTACACCAGTTGGGGTAACGCAAAGCAGAATAGATATTTTTAATTTCCATTATTCTGCTATATTTGAATTTAAAAGTACTTTAGAATGAATCCGAAAGATCGATTAACTAACAATATTTAATTTTAAATGCATCAAACATTACGAAAATACACAGAATTGTTTGAATTAATCAGCCACACTTGTTAAACCTAACTTTATTAGGGTGAGGAATAAAACTACTTAAAAACGATGTACTTAAAACTATAAGCATGCATGAATAATATATAACTAACACAAATACAATTTTACTTCAAAAACACACAATGGAACAGCTTTGATATACAATCATTTTCACACACACACACACACACAAAAGACTGAACAGCAGCAGTAGTATTTCCAATCATAAGATTTCTATGAATGCTATAGCAAATTAACAAAAATATAGAAAAAAAATCAACAAACACAGAAAAATAGAATGCATTCAAAAAAATTTGTTTGAAAATAATGAAAGAGGGTAAAAGGAATACATACAGCAGGGGGGAAAAACCAAGGGAAATGAACAGGAAAGATCAAGTTACAGAAACAAACAAAAAAACACAATGTAAACCCAAACAAAGCATTACAGGAAAATAATTAACCTCCCAAAGCACCAAGTGGTTGTATATCAAAGCTTAATCCACACAACTAACCTAAAAACTATTTATTTACAGTGTGTACCTGAAATAATAATTAAAAAAAACCAACAGCAAAACAATAATTCAAAATAGTTTGGCTGATTAGTCAGGCCAAAACAAAACCAAAACAAGAACAAACTACACATCCCAATTCAATGCCAATTGGAGCAATGCAAATGTGTGAATTTTCTACCACAGTTGGAGTAATATAGGTTAGAAATTTTAATTTCCTTTATTATGTCTTATTTTGGCACTTTTCTGCTAATTAGGTACAAGTGAAAAATATCCAAATAATGTAAAATTCTGCCAAATTTCTTATAGCAATTTTAAAGCGAAAAATTGTCAAGTCTATTTTATTTATTGATCAAGATTGAGATAGCTACAACAGTATCATATGCATAGTTTTTAAACTTTTAATTAATATGAAAACACAGTTGTCAACAATTACAATATACTGCAAATGCATGAATTTCGAATGTCAGTCAAGGTAATGCAGAATAGGAGACATTTTTAATTTCCTATATAATGTTTTATTTTAAATCAAAAGCACTTCAAAATAAATTTGAAAGATCAATCAATTAACAATGTTTGGTTTTAAATGCATCAAATGCTAAGAAAATAAACAGAGTTGTTTGAAATAATAGGTCAAAAATGTGTGCAACTTAACCTCATTAGTGTGGGAAACAAAACAAAACAAACCCCTCTTTCTCATTTGGTGGTGGAGAAATGAAGATTTTGATGAGAAAGTTAGTTTTTAATTAATAAAAAATTAACCACTCAATTAACTGGAATAGTAGTAGCCTATTTTAAACTATAATCCTGCTTCTGAGCTAAATTTCATCTAATTTCATTCAGCTGTTCTGACGTGATAGACTAACATCCTCCAACCATCCACTTTCACATTTATAATAGTAGTATATATAAAAAAATTGTCCAAGCATTTCACTCAATTATGGCAGAAAAATTAAGAGGAATATGATACTATTAAATTGTCAATAACAGCATTCTTACCCGTTATCTCCAGTGATCTGCTGGTAGGAATTTAACTTAAAAGCATCTTCTAACCACTCTAATAGTTTATGTGTAAATTCACTCACATCCTGTAAACAAACATAAAAAATATTAAATAATTAACATCTACTAATTGATTATCATTTTATAAACAATGCAGAACATACCTGTTGCGAGTCAGTTCCACTACTGTCAGGAAATGCTTCTTTAAATTCTTCTAATGCGCGGGAAGGATCAACATATTTTCTCCTTGAGCATGCCAATAATGCAAACAATTTACGTAACTGAAGCATAAATGCTAAATTTCTTTGGTTCTGAAAAATGAATATCACAATGACAAAACATTTGAAAGTCAGACCATTATTATTATTTATAAATCATAATTTTTTATGAAAAAATGATACACAATGATAATTTTATTACAAGTAATTTCAATCAGCCAATCTCTTTCACACTCAGACAAAAATTGAATTCTTTTTTTAAGCCTTAATTCAGAGCTTGAAATACTATTACATAATATGATAATATGAATAATACAATATAATTGATGATTTAAAAAAAAAGTCCTATACATTCATGCAATTCTAAATGATTTTCTTTCTTTAAAAAATGAAGATGGTGATGTGTGATATACACTCAAGAAGTCAGGTCTAGAGCTATTAATTTTGGCAATTACTTACTTTAGAGTGTATATATATATATATATATATATATAT
>JAOUZG010018166.1:1989670-2016112 GCA_026289955.1 Argiope argentata | reverse complement strand
TATATATATATATATATATGTGTGTGTGTGTGTGTGTGTGTGTGTTACATACACAAAATAGTCTGGTGATTAGAGAATAAAACTATAAACATTTTAAAAACAACTAATAAAACATTTTTTTAAAAAATGAAAGTGGAAATAAACATCTAGAATTATTCAAAAGTTTTGAATAACAGAAATATTATTACCACCACTATACTAATATCAGATAAATATCAATTCAGAATAAGATAGATTTAATTTTTGAAATGTATTTGTTTATGTCATAATTAATCTCTAATACTGCTTTATTATCCAAAACTTAATTAGATTTTAATGTTTTGCTGATCACATCTACTGGTTAAATTTCTAGAGATACTGATTTATTTTTTATTAGTAAACAATATTCAATTACTTTTCTCACAGTGATTGAAATACAGATTTGTCTGTGTTTGAATATGCATTATGTCTAATCTGTATGTGCTGAATATGCAATATGAATTATGTCTAATGTCTCAAAAGCAGAGCCAGTGAAGTCTTATAGATTAAGCAAAACTGACTATATAATTCCATTTATGTTTTAAATACAAACCTGCTAATATCTTGGTCTTCCATTGAGACATGTCCACCAAGAACCTTCTCATGCTCTTTTAAAGATAAAGCAATGGCTTTCTTTAAATCGTCTTCTTTATCTGCACCATCATTTGTTAGATCAATGACACCAGCGGTAGGGGACAGAGCACCATCTTTTTCGACATTCAAAAGAGGAGGCTGTTGCTGTTGTTTCTTCAAAATAATTGAAAGGTAATTAATACATTTCAACGATTAATAATTAAAATCCTAATGATTTTCAAGCTATTCATTAATTATATAATAATAATAAAGTCAAAGAGATTTTTTATTTATAAATTTAAAAAATCTAGTTAAAGTATATAAATTATAATCTAAATCAAGAACCTGCAAATATATATATTTCACTGATTTTTTCCTAACCAAATTTGTAATGATTAAAAACGATATTATGAGTTATTTACCATATCTAATACTATAATACGAGGAATGGTTGTCAAGTCGAAAATCGCCCCAGAATTAATAAACTCTGGTAAACTTGGGGGTCTGGGGTTTTTGGCCACGAGGAATCGATTGGTGCCGGTTTTGAAGCGCTTCGGTTGAGCAGTTCGGAATTACAGATAGGATATTTTCAAACTTTATTGGTTCGCCATAATGGCTACTTAAATTTTCAAGTGGTAACATGCTGCCATCTATAGCCAATATGCCATTTATATCAATATTCTTATATATTTTTTTTCATTTCATGCAGACACGTGATGAAAATTGCATTTTCATATGTTTACTGCGCAATAATAATTTATTTTTTTTAAATTTGAGTTTTTGTCAATCTGATAGCAACATATCAATAAGATAATTTTTCCCCTTTTACTCGTAATGCATGCTTGGAGCTTAAGTTTTAATTTTATCTTATACTATAATACGAGGAATGGTTGCCAAGTCGAAAATCGCCCCACATTTCCGACATTTCAACATTCATCAGAAAAAAATAAGGATAACTTTGATATTTTTACTAAATTTTCTTTCAAAAAAGTACGATTCTAATTCCACTGCTTTTTATTAAGGGAAATTTGTTAATGAAATTTTGAATTTAGCGCTCGTTCGTTAATTAAAAAGATTCGTTCTTTTTGATTAATAGTTTACAATGGTGCACTTTGACCGGTTATCTTTTCACCAATGGTTTCACAAATTTTCTTATGGCATGTATTGTTTTGATAAATCACAATTGAAAATTTAAATATTCGAGTTAGCTTCGATACCTGCTTTCTCCGAGCGGAGCTCGGTCACCCGCTGGTATATATAAATCCATGGAATTTTTTTTTTTTAAAAAAATGGAATTAAATCCTAAAAATAACTACAAAAACAACAGATTAAGGTTTTTTATTATATTTTTTATGGAATAAATATTACAAATTTTAATGAGATACTTTCTTAAAGTAACATAATCTAGGTCCAACATTTTATAACAATTCAATAACTAATCAGTACATTTTGCTTAAGCTTATATATAAAGATATAATTATATACAATTAATAATATATATCTTAATTAAGATTTTAAAAAGAAACTGCCAAATATTAATTGCAAACGTTTCTTTTTAAATAAGTCATTAGTAAAGGCTTTCTGGAAGCAAAAGGTCATACTTTAATAAATGAATTAAAAATGTAATTTTATTTTGATAACAAATAATACTAGATGTAAAATACTAATTTAATGATAGCTCAAATGTCAATAAGTTCTTACCTATTATAATCAAATAATAATTTTTTAAATAAATAATAGTAATAAACATTTGGCTTAAAACAATGAAATCTGCTTTAAATGAATTAAAAAATAATTTTTGCAAAATTTTGAGATTTGCAATTTTTTTTCACAACTGAAAGCTCATTTTCAGATTTTTCAAGATTTATTTTTCTTCCATTGCTTTTAATTCTTTGAGCAGATATTTTGCTTACTTTTTTCTTTACAAATTTCTGATAAAAAATTTTCCATTCTTCCTTTTCATATTAAGCTCATAATATATTCTACACATTTCAAACAAATTGATTTTACACTTTTACTGATTGAAAATCCTCTCTTGACAATGCTGTTACTACGAGCAACTCTCATTATCATCTTTAATAAAAATATGGCATCACAAGTTTTGTATTGAGAGTAGATGGAAATAGAATTAAATTGCATTTTCTGTTTTTTCGAAATAAATAAATTTTCTAACAATTTCATTAGGGATGGTGTTAGCAACATTAATTAACTTACAGCAATACTTATGAGAGTGAAATTTCAAAAAGTCACTATATCTTTAATAGGAAAATATCATGGATTGCTGTGCTTGTTTTAGTGACAATAGGTTTTGAATATAGAGAAGTGAATACTGAAGTATGCATGAAGTCAGATATTGTCACTCATGTTTCCTTGATTTTCATAGCTCTCATCATTTCTTCAGAACAATTAAAGTCATCAGCAATTTTTCTGATAAGACAATTTTAAAATAAAACGTAATTAAATATACAGAAATAAAGTATACCTAATTTTCGGTAAAATAGAACATTATAACTGTAAAATAGAATATTTTTAAAAAAATAGAACATTATTCTATACATTTAAGAAAAGACTTATTCCAAATAAAAACTGTGGGCAATTTAATCATTTCAGAAATCAGATTAGTGTGCGCGCACACACGCACAAATATGCAATAAATTCAAATTATCAGTTTTTTAAATTTCCATTGAAAATCACTCAATTTTAAACAAGAGTTGCTTTTGTTTTCCATGTATTTTAAGAATGGATTGGTGTAATTTGTAAATTCTTAAAATACTATATAGGAAATTTGTTTTATTTTAAATTTTAATTAAGCTAAAAAGGTCCCAAATTTCCACTTAGTTGCTTCATTTATCCTTACTAGTAAAACTTTACCACATCTCTTTTCAATGGTCAAGGTTCAGGCTCTAAAATATCTGAATATTAATTTCAGCAATAATCTTGTAAGTTTGAAATTTATTTTAAAGTGGTTTATAGCTTTTTATCACAATTATGTTCAAGATGATTCTACAACACAACATCACTTCTTTCTTATCTCATTAATATAAATGTAAGTAAAATATTTTATCCATATGCAAATCAGATATAAAAATAACTTAATATAAAAAAATTAAAATAGAAATACATTCTATTAAAAAAATGTATTAGAATATTCTAATAATTCTTAACTCTTTACAGCATTAATAAAGCGTTGAAAAAAATCTTTTCTCGGTGAAAATAGCTTTATTTAATTATCAATAAGAAATATTAAAAGAAAAATAATGAAGTTATATATATATATATAGAACCAAATATGGGCTTGTATGCACCGAGACAAAAACCATTACTGCAGAAAAATTATCTGTCAAAAAGATGAGTATAACGACTCCATTTAAATATTTTTCTGTCAATAAGTACTTATGTTTTACTCTGGAATCATTTTTTGAAAATGAATTGCTCGCACTTCAATGCTGCTTTTTCAATTACTTGCACAAAAGTGAGGTTATTTTGAAATATCATAAAATCATAGAAAATTTTGTGTTTTATTATTGCTAAATATATATTTGATGGATTAAAACAGTTTGAATTATTTTATAACACTTAATTTGGAAATAAATTTAATCAAAACTGCAATACCATATATGGGCCAATATGTGGTAAAAGGTTAAGACATACATTTTAAATCTAAAAAAATTTCAATGGCTACAATTGCATTTTACATGCCATTAGCATTATGATTTATGCATTAAATGACTATAAATAAAAGCAAAAATATTGAAGAAAAACATTACCTGGTTTGAAAATCGCTCCAATGGAGATTGCTCTACAGTCATCTTAAGGCCATCAATATTACTTTCAAGAAGTTTAAAGAATTACCTGAAAGAAAAAATTATTTGAATGTAAATTTTACAATAGATGAAAATATTTACAAAAAAATGATTATATTTTTTTGTATTTTAAAAATTTTTAAAAAATAAATTCTACTCATTTTCATAAGAATTGAATTATGTTCATAGATAATTTTTGCAAACAGACTTTTCAATTACTGACATTTGCTAATACACTAGTTACTTGGAATGGATACAATATTGTTTGAAACCACCGGACTAATATGTTTTCCTTTTCAGAGTTAGTATGTGATTGCCATTGATGCCTCAAACTGGTTACATCTGCTTAGAGGTATTACGATAGATTAACCTAGACAATAATTTACTCAGTTTAATAGTTTAGTTGTGAGCCTTTCAATGTGGCAGTGACTACCTCAACTCTTGCATATGTCTACTGGAAATTGGGCATAAGGCAACAAGACTAAGGAAAAAATAATTTCTAACTCAAAAAATGATAAGAAAAAAAAAAATGCTTAGTATGTGTTAAAAAACAATGGCTATGAACTGTTAATAACTGGAAGGTGATTTTTAGTGATGAAATACATTTGGGCAGAGATATAAATTAAGTGTAGTTAGATGATATAAAGTGAAATTCTACAACCAGATCATATCCAACAGACTGTGAAACATGTTTTTAAACAGATGTTTTGCCACCCCCTAACAAGCAGCAATGGAAGTTTAGTTCCTGTTAAAGGCATGATGAAACCCGTCTAATAAACAGAAACATTCCAACAAGACTTGACTCCTTACCACACTTATGAGAAAATAAAAGTGCTTGACTCGCCTGGTGATTCAATAGACCTAAATTCCATCGATAATTTATGACATATTCTCAAGAATCATTTAGTAAAGATGAAATGCACAACAATAGAAAAATGATAAATAAATGCTACACAAGTCTGGTTTCACAATTAAGAAATCAAGAACATGTAGGTTACACTAGTGGAATTTATGGCAAGACATGTTGAACAGATTCTTTTTATCAAAGAAAGAAATATTTCATATTAATATAAGGATTTATCAGTCTACTTTAGATATGTAATTATAAAATGCCAAGGTTTCAGAGAAAATTGCCCCCCCCCGGCCTATTTGTCCCAATTAATTCAAACAGTATAGCATATGTAAGTAATATAAAAAAGAGATGAAAGAGAAGGGCAGGGGCCAGGCAAGAGAATTAGAAAATATCTTATTTACTCTACTAATAAAACCACTTCTGAAATAAAAAGATTTTATCATTACAATAATAAAGCAAAGCATACTTTAATTTTTATAAAAAGCTAAATTTAAAAAAAAAAAAGAAAAATTGTTTTAGCCATTAGTTCAGAACACAATTGTTTATAAATCAGTCTTTTTTTCTCAGCATATTCTTACTAATTTTTTTTTTTTTAAATTTAAGATATTTCATCTATAATGATAGATTATAAACAGACAAATATTACCAAAGTTGCAAGTTTCATGCATTAAAAAGTCCTAAAATATTTTAAAAGATGAAAACCTGCCTTGTATTCCTACCAAAAGTGTTATAGCAATTATTGTTATTATTATTAAAAATGCATTCACAACATAAAACTAAAAGTTTGAGAGCCTGTTTCTATTAAAATTTGGATTAAACTTTATCTTGAAGAATAAGTACTACATTTATTATTTCGCAAATAACATGATTCCCATAGCAAAAATGTGATTACCTTATTTGGTTCTGTAAAATATTTATGTAAATATTGAAAAAGTCAGTATTTATCAAATTTATAAAATACAGAAAACTTATTCCATAATATGGCCACTATTTTACTAACTGTGCTGTGTATAGATGTAAGCAATAAAAAAGCCAATGAAATCAGTTTTAAATCATATTCTCTTTCTTTCCTTAAACATTATCATGACTTTAGAGAATGACAATAAGGCAGCATGAAATTATATTATTTTAAACATTCATTCAAAAGTTAAATTTCATATTCTGATTAAATATTTTTACAAAGTGATTACAAATAATTATAAATATTTTCCAAAATGGAAAATTGTATGTTTAAAATATATTGCTAAATATAAAAAATTTAGCATTAAATAGTGGCCAAATAAATCAAATATTTAATTTTAATAGTACCTATATACAATTCACTTAAAAGAAAGAACAGAATCTGAGCCAAAATGCTTACTAAATATAGGATTTAAAATAATGAAAAACACTTTTATAAAAGATAATTCTAAATTACATTTACATCAAACCTATAAACTTATTATAAATAAAGCAATGTTTTTATGGTATATAGTCATAACATGAATTTTTCAAAACATTATCTCTTTTTTAATCTGAAGCTTACCAAATTTAACTTTGTAACTATAACAAAAATGTGAAGTATTAGGAAATGTTTTGAATAAATAAAATATTTCACAAGTGTTAGGGGAAAAAGAAATAATCTGATCTTTTTCCCCTATCCCTATCTGATTCAGCAATTTTTATAAAATAAAATCTTGACTTTATAACTTCCACAGAACATATCATTCCAATAACCCAGAATTAATCCCACTGAGAGCCTTGTTTCTCTAAATTATTTATACAGTTATATTCTTTACATATTAATGATTTATTCTAAGATGAGAATGATCAAAGTCTTTTATTCCATGTTAAACATTTTTTCTTGAAGTTGCAACAGTACCAACTGATTTTTTTATTGCTTGAAATCTCTATGCATAATTTCCCTAAATGATACCATAATAAATAAATAGTTCATAATAATTTTAAAAAATTCATTTGTTTTGAAGACAACTTTTAGCTATCATATAACAGGATATAAAGATAGACTATCACAGAGTATTTATATTTTAAAGCATACAGAAAGAAATTAAGATTGTAACGTAAAATAAAAATGAATTTGTAATTGCAAAAACAAATTTTATAAAAACTTATGAGAAGTAATTTGATAGAAAATCAAATTTAATTATATTAAACTTAAAGTTTAAAGAAAAGTTGATCACATTTAGTTTACAATAAAAAAATTATAAAGACAGAATTTTTGAAATGTTAATCAATTGAGCTTATATTATTAAGTTAGAAATAATGCAACTAAGTTTCATATTTAAAAGTTTTAATTAAATAGATAAATTTGAAAGACAATTACTAAGTTTTCTAGAACAATTTTAATGGAAAAACATTTTAATAATCTATAATTACAAAAAAAGTGGCCTGAAAACCAATATTTAATAGCATATAAGTCTTTCAACTATGAAGAAATGTTATGACATATTATTTAATGTATTTTTAAACATTAGTTAACAAACAAATTAAATCCCACTGAGCTTAGTTCCTTTAAAGGTTTATACGGAATTCACCAACATTGTTTACCTTCAATACAGGGGAATCCCAAAACTAAATCTAAAAAGTATTGTGTTAAAACAATGAAATCTTGATTACATATGCTGATAAACATCACATGACCAACACATTTTCAAAAACATTATTTGCATATAAGCGGTTGACACATTAAAAAATGTTTATATTTATTGTCTGCTCAAGTTAACATAACTATTATACTTCATGTTTTACTTACAGAGATCAATAGAGAGTAAGTATAAAATTAGGATTTAAATAAAATGCAATTCCAATTACATTTCATACAATTATTACTAGTCAATTTTAAAACTTACCCAATGAAAACAAAGTTAAATGTTCAAAGAAAATGCTTTGAGGTACTTAATCATGCTAAATGCCCAATAAATCTGAACATTTCTATGAACTTATTAATCATATAATCTAACAACTAAGCCTAAAAATAAGATAACCTGCAGTAAACAATGCACATTAATCTTCAACTTAATAAAAACTATACTCCGTAAAATTTTTTAATAAACTCAACATAAAATCAAAAATTTAGAAATTATTAAGCTAATATAGGCTTGATATTTAATTCAAAACATTGAGGCCGAACCCACGCATTTGAACGTAACCAACAGTGACATTCATTGGAGAATTATGCGGCCATTTTTAGATATAAATAGTAATTTGAAACTGCGCTTAATAAAAACTCCCATTTCGCTGTCATAGCATTTAATTTTAAAATATTGAAGAAAAAGATGAAATATTTATTAGCTTTTCCTATTTTTTTCTATTTGAAATTTCTATTAAAAAACATAAATAAATTTAAAAAATAATAAAAGCTCTACAATAGATTGTTACATACTATAATTGTCATCATTTGAAGTTATTTCTCTCAAATAAAGTTATTTTCATTAAATTATTGAAAATCAAAAATTCACATTTATTTTATTATTAGGACAAATACTTCAACTTGTACTATCGATTCTTCTTGAGGACAAGCAGCAAGCATGGTGTAGTGTCGTAATCATCGATTGATAAATATATTAAGTCCTTTAAGCTTTAATAGTTTGTTTCATAACAAATTTTCAGTGTAACAAAAAAAAAAAAAAAAGACATTCGAATCATATTGAGAATATGGGTAACGTATTTGCTTCTAGTGTCTCTCCACCACCTATAACTGGACCTGTGCCTTCACCTAATTTATCGGATCAAACCGGTGTTTCAAAAAATTCTTCAAAAACTGCTTCAGATAACAATCCAGGAACAGTAGAAGATCTACACAAAAAATGCAAAGGTATATTACAAATAGTGATATAGTTTAACTTTATTAATATATTGAATTGGTAATATATTTCTTATGTAAGATTTATAGTGAATCTACATTTTTGAATAAAATGAGCACCTTGCCTGATATCCGATTTGTTTTGTTCATATGCTTAAGCTTCCAGATTTGGAAGAAAATAAATAGAATGAAATTATTAAAATGATGAATAAATGTTTTAGTTATTGAATCGATTTGAAATGAAGTTATTTGAAATTAAATAAATCATCCTTTGGAAATTGCTTATAAAATTAATTTTGTAATTCAGATAAAATGCTGCTGAGTAACCAATGATTCAGCATATCTCACAGTGGCAATAAAGATTAAAATTTCATTCAAAAATCGATACTGTGAAACTAGTTTTGTGGAGATTTTTCTTACAATATTGAGATATTTTGAAAGGACTCTGGAAGGGTAAGTGGCTAGACATCCTAGATAGATAGCCAGGATAGATTTGAATTTTTTTTGTTCCATTTAAAAAATTAAAACTGAATCCAATATGTTATGAAAAAATAATTATATTTCATCAATTGTCAGATTTTGTTAATTTTCAGTTTATGAATTATTCATAGTTAAAATCTTCTACAAAACATATTATATTATCACTTTATTTTTGTCAATAATTGCATGAGATTATTATCATTCCTATTTCTATTTATATGAAGATTCAAACTGTCATTAATACTGATAACAGAGACATCTCATCTGTTTGGGCTCTAAAGCTGCAACTTTTAGAAATTATATATTTTCAATTCATTTTCTGAAAATTTGTATTTTCATTTTAAATCTTTTTTTTTACAGTTTCTTTTTCTCTTTGAGATCTAGTTGTGAACAATGTTAAAAGGTAAAAATTAATAAAATCAAAAAATGACAGAAAATAAATTGGCAAGTAAGAATTATCTAGATGATACTGCATAGGAAGACATCAAAATTTACATACTGTTTGTAAATAGATCAATTTATTGCTCTGCTAAGTGATGAATCTTTCCTTCTACCCAAAAATTTGTGTACTCCTCTTTTTTTATTGTTTTCATCTAATCTTGTAAAAACATTTTTTAATAGAACTTAGGGAATTAAAAATGTTCTCATATATTTATAGAAAAGCCATGATTGTTGGAATATTATTAACTGTAAAAATCAGAGCCATTGATGATCTTAAATATTAGAAAGAAAAAAAAATTATTAGCTTTAAAAGTTTGAATTTAAATTCTAAATTACAACCATTTGCATCTACTCCAATTACATTACTGGAAATACCTGTGCAGAAAGATGATATAAATGTCAATCTACTCCCCCCCCCAAAAAAAAAAATGTATTAGATGGTCTGATTCACCAATACATTTCATTTAAACAATTGATTCCAAAACTCCAACTTTCCTCAGTCAACATTTATATTACAAAATAAAAATATACACTCATGATAACTTGAAATTTGCAGAAGCCAATTGCAAGTTATTATTATTAGCAGTAGTAGTAATAATAATAGTTTCTAGTTTGCTTTCTTGTTGTGCTCTTAGATTAATATATATTTGTAGGTTTATTTTTATTGGAAGGAGCTTAAGAAGAAACCCTATATTCCCAATCTTATATAAATCAGTTCAGATTAATTCAATTAAGAATTTTAGAAACTTATAAAATAAAATTACTTTTGTAAGTTGCTATTACTGAAATATCTAATTCATATTAGTTTGGAAGGATTTGTAATTCAGTTTTAAAAATAGTCTTATTCTGGAACATTTAATATAAATTATTGATGAATGTATGTATTACTCCTGTATTTTCACTCTCAATTTAATAATGTTAATAAATAATTTGACATATTAAATATTAAAACACATAAAAGCTGTATACTTTTCTTTCAGATGTTTTCCCAACATTATTTGAAGGTTCCAAGATTATGGTTAACAAGGCTCTGAGTAATCATTTTCAGATCAGTCATACTTTGAATATGACTAACAGTACTCCAGCTGGATATCGCTTTGGGGCAACATATGTCGGAACAAATCAAATTGGTCCAATGGAGGTAGAATCTTTAATTATATTATAGCTTTCTTTTGTTGAATTTATATACAGAAACAATGCAATAATAAAATTTGACATTTTCAAATTTGTGTCAACTTTTCTCTGTACATCTGAAAGTTCATGTGAGAGGTCTTTTGACAAGATAAGGTTTTGTTAGACTGCTACACATTATAAAATTTTATGATGAACTTTCATAAATATACTTCAGAGGACTGATTGTTTAACTTAGAGTAATTGAATTTAGCATGCAGATACTTCTTCAGTAAAAGATACTCACTGAAAAAAGTTTTCTAAACATTAATTATTTCCAAGGTAAAAATTAACTATTCAGTTATACCTATTTTTTTCCTATGTAACTATAATTTTAATAACCTTTCCAGAGTTAAGCTAAATTTTTTTAACAATAAAGAGCACCTTAAAATTTATAAAGGTACTCCTTATTTTTAAAATGGAGTTCATTTTAATTGTAATTACCATGAGAATGTGGCATACTGTAAAATTAGTTTTGCTTGGATTGCTACAACTAATATCTTCAAGAGAAGCAAATTATTATTAAAATCCTTCTGTTCTAATATTTTTTGAACATCAGGAAATGTTTATGACTTAATCATTTCCTACTATTAGCAAATTCTTGGAATTTCTCGAAACCTGCCATTTTATTTCATGAATCTATTAAGAAATAAGTACAAAAAAAGTATATTCCTTCTTTGAGTGAGGGGGACATATTTATACTGTGTTAGTACCACATTTTAAAATAATATTTTGTTTTAGAAAATGTGAAATTTATATTATGTTCATCTGTAATTATATCATTAATTGATCAGGTTAAATAAATGAAAACACACACATACAAAGTGGAAATATGAGAAAAAGATTATTATCCTTATTCTTGCTGAAATATTACATTTATATCAGAAATATAACATTATAGATTTAAAAAATATTCAAATATTTTATAAAAGTGTAAAAAAAACCATTTTTAATTTGAGTTCTAATAAAATATAAAGCAAACTATATATATTATAGTTTTAAAGTTATTTTAAAATATTGACTAGATTCGTTTAACCTTGGAAATACCATTTTTAAAAATCTTGTAAATCTTAAAAATTTATCAGAATTCCAGAAGACTTTTTTGGAAGCTAATTTTAGTATACTTAATTAAATTTAGTGAAAAGGACCGAAAGGGTGAAAACACAATTGAAAGGTTTTGAGGTAATTACTTTGTTGATTGAAATATTCATGCCTCCTCCCCAAATTTTATCAGCCAACCTTAATTTTATGATGTGCCAATATTACCATATAATATCCCATTTTTAAAGTAATACATAGTATTAATGTTTCACAAATGTTTATATCTACATTATGCATTAGCTTTTGAATGTTCTGCTTTTAACCTTACATCAGGTTTAAAAGGAACTTTTCAATTACCTTTAACTTTAACAAATTAGAGGCAGTAGGATATATTGTAGCTCTGTCATATTTACTATATATTCTGACATTGCTTAGTAATGTGTAAAAAATAAATAAAAAAAATTAATACAGTTCAAGTTATCATTTGAGAACATTTTTTTAAAGTGATTATTTGACTTAATTAATTTAAATCATTATCCAGTTTAAATCAATTTGAAAAAATTACAAAACTTCTCTCCCTTTCTCTAAGGATAATTTTTTCAAACTTTCATTTTCAATTTTTCTAGCTGGCAGACAAAGTTTTGGAGCCCAACTGACTTTAAGATTAAAAAAAAACCCAGTAATTTCAATGAAAAGTTCACTATTACTGGAACCTATTGTATGTGTGGTAAAATCTAATGAATGTAATGCAGATTGATATTAAAATTATATTCTATTATTTTCAGCATTTTGAGAAATACAGTTAGTAAGAATGTGCTTATAATATCATTAAAGAATAAATATAAATTGTGTTTTACAAAATTATGATAGTTAAAATTGAAAGAGAATTAAAAAAAAAAACCTTTCATCTTCTGAATGCGAGATTAATTATTCAAAAGTAAGAATAGTAAACAAACGATAGAAGGACGTAATTTCATAGACACGACAAACAAAAAGCAATTGATAGTAAATTTATTTAAATTTACTTACTTAAATATCTCAAATATTACTGGCAAAATAAACCTCAAATGTCATGGGTCAGAGAACTTGCTATCTACCAATATAAAAAGGAATATCCCCCCCTATAAATTTTGGAAACACCAGGACTTCCTAAACAAAACAACGTCATGTTTTCACATGATTTTTTTAAAAAAATTATATTGGTCATTTTAATGCTGTGCTGAAACATTATTTGATGTTTTGTCGACACATTTTTTTTTTCTTTGATCTTATTATGTTATTTGTGTTGTAATCTGATGTGTTAGTATTAGTCATCCTGATTTTAGAAAAATATTCCTAAATTCTATTAAAAAAAACTACATTCCCAAGTCAAATAAAACTTATAATGAATGGACAGGATAGTATAAAATATATAGATATAAGTTAAAGGAGGAAAGGTTTGGATTTAAGGTGTGATTATTAAATAAACCATAAGGGAGTTTTGTTATCAGGTTTTGTGCTAATAACAAAAGTTCTTCAATCTGGCCTAAAACTTATTTTTATATTACAATATTTTAAATTACACATGCATTTATTTTGTATAATAAAGTCTATGCCTTTAATGCCATAAAGTTATAGTATTTTTTTCTTTCTATTTTTCCCCATAAAAATTATATAGCATCTTTTTTATAGGCATATCCAATTTTGTTGGGCGATGTTGATCCAAGTGGAAACATGAATGCTAATATCTTTCATCAATTTAAGAATATTCGTGGAAAGTTTGCTGCACAGGTATTTTATAGAAAACTTGTTTTTATACATTTTACATTTAATGAAATATATCTTCCTGTCTTTCTCTAATTTTAAATATATTATTTTAAATTTGAATAATTAAATAGTGTATTTGTCTGTTGCACTTTTCATGTATTTACTCTTATTATTTAATTACATCAGTGCAAATTCTTGGAAGTCGCTTACAAATATTTACTTAAAATCTTATTTACTTGAATATAATTTACATCAACAATCTCTTTTTAAGGTTCAAGATTCAAAGTTTGTAGCTACACAAGTGTCTGCTGATTATAAGGGATCTGATTTTACAGCTTCCTTAACGTTGGGAAACACAGACATTCTTAATGGTTCTGGAGTAACGGTTATGCATTATCTTCAAAATGTTATGCCTTCTTTAGCATTGGGTGCTGAAATGGCTTATCAATATGGACCTCAAGTCCCTGGTGGAGAAATTGCTGTGATGTCTTTAGTTGGAAGGTATACAGGTAAGTGCTTGTATCAATTCTAATTTATAACATATTTTTCAAATAAAAATAAGTTGATAAAAGCAGTTTTTTTAACATACACTTATTAATATATGAAGTGAATTATTTTTATTCTTCTTTATAACTTTGAATTGCAATTCATTAGAAATATAATGGAAAATTGTGATTTATTTTTGCTCTTATTCTTTACCAGGTGATCCATTCATTTTAGAATCCAAAAGTTATAAATTGTGAAAATATTTTACAGCCTTTGTCATTGAGGACAGATGAGTGCACAATATTTCAAAACATTTCAGGCATCTCATGAAGCATTTGAAAAACCAATTACAAAATTCTGCCCTCAAGAATCTGGGGGAAAACATATCCAAATATTAAAAGTGTATAAAAATATTTTTTAATTTTAGAATTTAAAACTGGTTAAATACAATTTTTTAGACTAGAAAGTATATACATTAATCATTTATTTCAATACTTCGACCAATGACAATACAAAGATTTTAAGTGTCTTATGATTTATACTTGTAGATGCTTAATTGGCACTGTTAATTCTTTTTGTAGCATTTCTTTTTCTCTGTGAACATTGTCTGTTAATGGTTTATTTTGGTTAATTTTTGCTTAAATAACTAATAAATAAAGAATACTAGCTTAATTTCTACTAAATGTTTTCAAATTAGTTTGAAAATGCAAAACTTTTCATAGCAGCTTCAAATTTCTTTCTATAGGTAATTTTTAAAAAACTCTTATTTTAAACTGTTTTAAGATGCATCTGATAGATTCTTCATTATGGGGGGGGGCATTTTTAATAAGTTACCAATAACTTGAAAAAAATCAGAATTGCTTGATTTCTTTCTTTCTTTTTTGCTGTTGTTAATTCAACACAATTTTTTAAAATCTGTTTTGGTTTGAATAATTTAATTTTTAATCTTTCCAGTCACTTTACACACTAATTAATGCTGGAGTTCAGTTATTTAGTTGAATTTAAATATGGGCTTTTCCTTCTGTTTATAATATTTCCATAAATAGTAAAAATTTGTCGAAAGGACATTGAAATATAGACATTCTATTGAAATTTTTTTGTGAGTAGTATACTAATGATTTTAACTATAATAGCATTATTTGAATATATAGTTTCGTAGATATTGCTGCTTGTGGATAAATTAGTATTTGATATGTTTGTCCTTTAAAAAAATTATTAACAGGAAGCAATTAAGCAATTTTTTTGTTAAATAAAACATGACATTACAAATAAAATAACCTACTTAAATATATATGTACATAAAATGTAAAATTAGTTTTAAATTGTTAAAAGTAGATTCTCTATCTAATTTTAATGTAAATATCTTTTATGTATTTTGTATTAACCATATCAATTGCTTTTTCCACAGGCACCAATTATGTAGTTAGTGGAACATTAGGCTCTGCTGCAGCTCATGCTTGTTTTTATCGTAAAGAAAATGAGAATATTCAGGTAATTAAAAAAATTAATTTTGTTTGATCTCTGTTATATTCAAGTGCAATAGAACATATAATTTTTTAATATATATATATATATATATATATTACAAAGAAAATAGCAAATATTATGACTTTAAATGCTGATGATTGTTTGACTTGATTTCATATCTGTGGGAGACTTTAAAAAAAGTGTACTTTCCTTCTTTCTTTTTAAAACAAAAAGTATAAAAACATAGTCTATTCCAGAAGTGGGCAGGGAGACTTTTAAACTTTCTAAGTAAATCATATTGTTTGTATGTTGTTTTACTTAGTTAATATTCTATAATATATAAAATAAATGTTAACATATTTTATAGTATTCAGAATTTGAATTTCATAATGTAATTTTATGTAGATTTATCTATTTTTTACCATACAGGGAATTCAAAATTATTATTCTGATTATAGACATTATTTAATTAATTATATCACAAAGATAAGATTTATATAGACAAATAGAAAGAAATCCAAAGTTTATTTTTCATAGTTTAACAGACATTCTGCATAGCTGCTCTGATAAACTCCAATTGATAATTAATTCATCGCTAACTAATAATTCATTTCTTATCTTCCATTCTAAGGACATACTGGGCTAATGTTCATAATATTTTGGATTCTATACTTTCTTTATGGATTAGTTTCCAGAGCTACATTCAGAATTATTATAAATTGCCTCAAGATTTTATGGGAATATGTTTTGCAGGTCACTACTTTTCCTTTTGCGCCTACATTCTATTGAGAAAAAAAATAATGTTAAATTTATCTACAGATGCTCTTGATATCTAATATTGGAGGATTGTATCGCATGCAAAATTTCTTATCTGGTTTCAAGTGAAATATATTAACATAAGACTAATTTCAATTCTGAATTGAGTTTTGGTAGTCGAAGTATGGATATCTTGTCACATTAATACCGTACAAGTTGGGCAAATAATGTGATACATAATTTTATTTATATTCTGGCTTTTAATTTGTTGGACTTGATCCACAGTAAACAATATTTTCAATTTACTTTTACTTCTCTGTGGATTAGCAGATTATTTATAACTATGGTAATCATTGTGAATTACTGTATATAACTCTAACATTATTTAATGATTCTCCAGTATCATATCAGGAATTAGAGCATTACCATTGTGAGGAAATCAATACATATTATAAAATAAAGAAAAGGTGTCTATATTTAAACCGCAAAAACTTGAGAAATAGTTAATGGATATTGCAGATATTTATATAATTTTGTAGAGCATATGTTAGGGAAGGTTTTAGTACATTGAAGTCATTTCAAAATA
This sequence comes from Argiope argentata, assembly GCA_026289955.1. Classification (NCBI taxonomy): domain Eukaryota; kingdom Metazoa; phylum Arthropoda; class Arachnida; order Araneae; family Araneidae; genus Argiope; species Argiope argentata. The sequence continues at coordinate 1,998,890 of JAOUZG010018166.1, read as the reverse complement.
TTAAATTTTTTTTTGATGGTTTTTGAATTGCAATTTTAACTTTGCACTTATCGGTGCATACATTAAAACCTCAAACTGTGTCTGTGCAAATAGCAAGAACTGTGGTATGCATATTTGATACATCTATTTGTTTATATCTGATTTTAAATAGCAATTTAAATCTCATTATGTTCAAAAGAAAAATCCAAGCTTGGTGACAACACATAAAATGCAGAAAATTTTCATTTGTTGTGCGATAAGGAAAATGAAGAGGAAAGAAATGTTCAATTAGAAAGTACCAGATAAATAATGTCCACATTTAAAGAAGGAGAGTCTTTTAATGAGCAAAATAACCATCTTTCTTTAAATTGCACTTCAAGTAAATTGCGGAGACAGGATGAATCTGCTGAGAAGATAAATTATCGTCTCTGTTTTGTCTACAGATATATCATATTTTTGTAATAGTCTAAATATTTTTGAATAAGGGCTATAAAAAATTGTTTTATAGCTAATTTTGAGAATTTCTAAATATATTTTTATGTTTCATTCATGTGTGGCACTCCCATATCATATCGGGTGAAAACTAGACTTAAGTTTGAAGATAATTTTTCTTCTTGCAGTATACCACAGGCAACACCAAACAAGTTCTGCTAGTTTGGTAATATTAACAAAAAGAAAAGACAACATAGGAAATTTTATTTCTTGGTAGTAATAAGTACTACTTTGTTGTTGTTTTTGTTGTTATATATAATATATTAAAAAATATTTGAATTTTAAGTATTTTCTGGATGTTATGTAATTAATTGGTTTTATCAATTTTATAGGTTGGAGTTGAAGTAGAAACAAATTTGAGGTTAGGTGAAAGTTTATGTACATTTGGTTATCAGGTTGATTTACCAAAAGCAAATATGACTTTTAGGGGTAAGTTAAATAATTTGGAATTTTTTAATACCAGCATGCTTTACTGACGTTATATTTGAGTTTTCCTTAAAGCCTCACCTAATAAATGTAACTGACCAAGTAGAGCTGGTCAATCACTGAACTTCATTGTGATAAATTGTCCTATGTATATCAATACTTCTCAATATATCATGATTTTTATATTGATTTGTTGCAATAATTATTATTCATTAAATAACATATATAAACATATTGATTACTCAGAACTTCACCAAATAAAAGAAAATTTCAACTTATCTTGCTGAATTATCATTTTATATAATAATTTTCTTTTTCTTCCAATAAAATAGTTAAAAATCTATTGAAATACCTTTAATAAAATGAGAGCAATATCTACCTTTTACAATTTTTAGAAATATTAGTGGCAGATTTAATTTAGATACCCAATTACAAATTTAATTCATTTGATAATATAGAGTGATTTACTTGTCTTTAATATGTTCTTAAATGTTAGAATTTCAGAAATCGGAAAGAGATTAAAAACCATCCTGATATGCCCAAAACATAAATGTCAAGTAATACAGAATGCAAGTGCATTTATAGAAGAGCAATGGGGCAACATAAACATTTTAGAAGGGTTCTTCAAATTTTAGACTATTAGATGACAATATTGACAAATAAAATAAATTTAATACAAATATATATAATAATGTATTTGTATTAGTATAAACTCATAAAAACAATATTCAAATAAAATGCTTATGAATATTTTTACCATTTTTAATTATCCTATCAAGATTTATCTATTTTATTATAAATGAATTGTAATAATTGAATATTAAATTATTAGAAAAAGTTATTAAAAAAACTATAGATTGAGAAACTATAAAATTATCTTCTTTTTTTTTTAAAGCATAATACATTTTCAAATCTTGTAAGCATGTATCTTTTATTAATAAATGGGTATCATTGTTCTTACATATTCCTTCATTTATATCTATCTTTCATAAACAGAATCAGTTTTACTTTCATGCTGTCAAATCAAATGCCACTGTTCTGTTCCATTCACATGTTTTTAAAATAAATCGGAATTATAAAGATCTATCATTCCACCCATAAGCTGTTGTTGATCAAGTTCATTGGACATTGGAATAGAAGTCCAGTCTCTTGATCTAGGTAATCAGTAATGTTGGAAGTCTGATGTCTTGAACTAACTATCTGTTAGCATCGGAAATCCGATCTTTAGTGCTAGTTGGCCAATATTTGAGTTTTATGGTGCATAATTATTCTAAGGGTTGATTTCTTTTCCATTGTTCATTTATGCATTCTGTAAAGCCCCTTGAAAAAAAAATCATTAAAAAAAAAAGAACTACTGAAATTTTTTAATTGTGGATGTTATGTTTTATGTAGAAATCATTTGTTGAAATATCTATGAAATGCTTGTTATTGCATATGTATTTAAATTTTCATTACTGATAATTGAACTTTTGTTTTGTAATACTTTCTTAACATTAAAAGTACTGATACCAAGCTTTTTAAAGTTTATTCAGACCTATTAGGACTTCTGATTTTGAGTAAAAATTATTGTTGCTGATGCATTGCCAACAAATCTTAAAGTCTTTTAATATTGTTCCATTTTTTTATTCTATATGGAATAAGATAGCTTTAAAAAAAATCTGGATGTGTTAAGTTTTTAATTCCAGTGTGATAAAGAAAATTTTCATTTTATGTTTCACTTTTTAAACTTTTTCAAATCTGAATACAGAATATGATGGGTATCAATTTTTCAGGAAAGCATTTCTTGTTCTTTCATAGAATACTCATTCCTTAAATCTCAATTAAATTAATTAATTTCATGCAGTGAGATGTGATATTTGTTTTCCTTTGTTAATTTTAATTAGAAATTTGTTTATTATTTATTTCATCCTATCTTACTCTTCTTTGGCAACGAATTGGTTCGACAGGATTGTTTGTTATGACATTAAATGATACTCATTTTGTCTACATTTCCTTAAATCATCCAAACTGACTCCATAGTTAAAATCAGCATAACATCTTTATTTGAAAATTATAAAAACAAACAATCAAAACTGTTGTCATACAAATAAAACTAAATACAAAAGCTAAAACTAACTAAATGGCGAAACAGTAGCAGTAGCTGCACTTGACAAGGATTGTTGACTATATTTTATTTCATGTAAACTATTAAGATATAATTTCATGTTTATGAATATGCTAGTTGTCTGATATTAAAGCCATTATTTTTATTTTATTACACAAGCCATTATTTTTATTTATTTACACAAGTACAAGAACAAATAATAGAAATATTTCTCTTATTTGTTCGTTATTAGTGCTTGTAGATTTTTACATGGTGTTATTATTAAGTTTTTTGGGGGTTCTCTGTATTTCAATAAATTTGATGCTTCTCTTTGACTTCAAGTGGGGGAATTTTTCAGGTCATCATCAGATTTACTTTTTTTGGACTATGGTCAAATCTGTTGACAGAAAAAAATTCCCTATGTTTGGAATCCCTGCTTGAGGATGACCCTTGAGAAAGTCTTCAGGCTGGATTACCTTTACTTTCGTTTCGGTTTTGTTCTCCTTCATTTTTACTTTGATTTTGTTTCAATATTGCTTATGTTGCTTTGATCTATTAATACACTATATCTTTAGCAGTAGCAGCATGAGCGCTCACTAAATATCTATGTTTTATTTTAATAACTTAAAAATATTATTTTTATGGTTTTAATTTGTTGCAGATTAGGTAACATTTTAATCGAAACTTCTCTTTAATTTAAGGACTTTAATTATTCCTTTTTATATTTGTGGTTCTTATGTGTGTGTAATATATATACATATAATCTTTTTCTAGCCTATGAACATAAACACAATGAGTATTTTATCAATTATTATTATTTTAGGTATGGTTGACACAAACTGGACTGTTGGTGCTGTTCTAGAGAAAAAACTTCAACCTTTGCCTTTTACCTTGGGTCTGAGTGGAATGATTAATCACACAAAAAATCAAAGTCGATTTGGAATTAGTCTCATTATAGGTTAAAATCAAACTACTTGCACAAATTTAATGGTGTGATTTAGTGTTGTAAATCAAAAAACAAAGATCATTATTTAAACAATAAAGCATGCTTTGTTATCATTTCATAATCAAGTTTATTTACCAAACATCTATTTTTAAAGTTTTGCTTCATCCACATTCCATATGTGAATGCTAAATTGTTACAAGTATAACAATCATACTCAAAGAATTTTTTGATAAATAATGTTTTATTTATGCACAACAACATACCACATTGTAATATATAGAATATTATTGCAAGTAAACTATATATGATAGATAAATTTAGAATTGAAAATTCTAAAACAAGCAACAAATTTGTGGACTTTCTTTTGTATGAAATTTTATTCTGCAGCTCTTAATAAAAATTTTGCATTGTAGTTTTATTTTCATGTTTTGTAGAATTCTAAATCAAGCATCATTAAGTGTAACAATTAGTTCTGTACAGACTCAATATATTTTATGTAGTTTGTATAGATCATTTAACATGTGTGCTAAGTGCGAATGTAAATAAAGATCAAAGCATATATCTTGTCATCCTTTGAAAAACAAGTGGTAAAATAAATAATTCTATAATAATTGTGTTGCTTTTCTTTTTGTCTGTCACAAAACATTTAAGATAGTGCCTTTTAACTTCATTGATTCAAGCAATGTTAACTTTGTAGAATAATGGTGGCTTTCCTTAATCATTTGTTTTGATAGGAATACTTGTGTTTGGTTTCAAATAAATCTGTTATTCCTGGTTTCAAGTGTGTGATACCATGAAAAATGCTTAAATTTGAAAACCAATTTTAAACACTTTAAAACTACTTAATTTTGAAAAAAAGATAATTCAAGCTGTTTAAATTTTTCAATGTTCCAGGAGATACATTCAAAATATCATCATAATTCTTTGTTTACCAGATATGTATATATGAAAATGAAAAGATCAACATAATTTTTTGTTTACTGTATGTACAGGCAAAAATGAATTTGTTGAAGGATTCCTGAAGTTTCAATAATTAATTATTAAATGCTTAGTTTAAAGAATGTTTAAGAACTCTTTCTCACAAAAACCTTTTCACTTTAACAATGGGTATCACCTTAATTGCAGTATTGGAAAGGTTATCCCAAAAGGGCAGTTTGAAATACAAATTTGTCAAAAGCATTAGAACTTCTTTCATCTTAAGAGTTCTGAATTGCAAAGAATTTAGTTCTGTTATTAATAATAAGTGTACTACTGTTAAGTTTTAAAAAAAATGATATGCCGATTGATGAAAAATAAAAACATCGTAGTATGTATTTGATGTGTAAAAGAGGTATATTGGACATTGTAGAAGCTGCAAAAACACACATAGGTATGAAATTTAAGTATGGTTTATATAGCTGCTTTTATTCTTATTCCTGCAACTTTTTTTTATCAAATTTTTCTTTCACTGTATATTATATATATAATATATTATATATATAACAAAAATTTCATTATTTTAAAATTTAGGTCCTTCTATCTAAGATATGTGAAAAAGAAATAAAAACTTGATGAACATAGACATGAGAATAACAGGAATAACTCATACTACAATATTTCATGACATCAAAATTCTCATTTTTAGAGCCTAAGGCTGCCTTCTGGGTTGGATAAATGGAGGTGAATTTTATTTTTTAAATAAAAAGATAAACAGCAAAGAAAAAGAAAACAGGTTACATAAAATACCTAAGAACAAAAAAAGAAGGGGAACTAACTCCATATCCAAAATAAAAATAATAATTTTCAAGTTAAAAAAATCCATTCTTTTCCACTATCTAATACTCCTCCTCCCTATTAAAAAGAAAATTTTCACACACTTTAAAACTTCTTTAGCTTATTACTCCCTATCAATTTTTGAGAGACAAGTCATATTTAATCCCTAAAAAGTGTTAGAAATCTAGATGTTATAATTTAAGGATTTAAAATTTAAATAACTTTTGATTAGTCTAAAGCTTGAAAAAAGATATACAAAATAACTGATCTCTCCCATATAAAAGACATGAATATTTCTGATTTTCCATTCATGAATGCAAACAGATATTGGTAATAAAATTAATTATAATTAATTTGATAGTTAATTATTACTTCAAAATAAAAATAAAAACATTTTTCATGATCACACAACAGGTGTCAGTAAATATTAAAATAGAAATGAAATATACCTATCCTGATATGGCATTCGCTGAAGCATTGAAGAGCAGGGAATGCATTATCTTTGTGTTTCTAATCTTACTGAAAAACGGCATGTCTTGCAAAAAGAGGTTCATTTGCATCATTATAAAAAACAAAACTAAAACAAAAATATCTTAAAATTAATAAATAAATATGTATATATATATCATGCAAATTTTATCATGAATGGAAAGTTTAATGCAAGTGCATTTCGTATATTTAAGGACAAAATAAAATCATTTATAGGAGTTCAAGTAAATTATAATAGTTAAATAATGTGTTTATGAAGTAATAAAATAATAATGTCAAAATATTTTAATTTATTTTTTCCTAAATTTATGACATTTTGGAAAGACTTTATGTGACAACAGAAAATGGATTGCAGATATGGAATAGCATTAAAAACTATTTAAAAACCTGTTAGTAAAATCAAAACAATTTTCAAAAAGTCTTTTCTTGGGATGGGGAAGACCTGTATTATAGCTAATGAAAGATTAGTTAAATACTAAAAAAAATGTGTATTTAAGATATTTACTGTTACTAGTATTTCCTAATTTAAATGGCATCGTTTAGTTTAATTACTTCAAATTTTTGAAATAGATTGTGCTGTATAATTTTAGAACCTCAAAGACTTCGAATATATAGTCTTTAATCCAACTTCTTTAGTACTAGAAAATCAAAAATATTCAATTTATTTCATTAAAAAATCATCAAACAACTGCATTTAGTAATATTTCCCCTTTCTTCATGTTTAGCTTTCCTTTAATAAAAACACAAAAAACAACTATGTGTAATTGGAAGAAGAGATGTAAATGCCTGATTCAACATTCCACTGTATTTCAGTTGGATTCAGCAGTCCCAGTCGATGACAAATTCAACTTTACAGTGCATCGACAGCTAAAAGAAATTCCAACACCGACAATTGACGTGATACATACTGCTATGTATCCTAATCTTTCCTTTTTTTTAAAGGCACTGGGAAATAAACCAATTAATACAAAAAATTGGCGAATATCCAAAGTGCACCTAGAAATATTTGGATAAGATTGGACTCCATCCGTATTTATATATCAAATAATGGGATTCTCTTTAAAAACATGCCAGATTTCATTGAGTTAAATAATCTAATTGATCCTCTAAAAGCATTTTCATTGTTTTAAATAGCACAATTTTAGGGGGAAATAACATTTCATATCTGGCGTCAATTTTTCAAAAGTCAACAATTTCTTAATTTTATAGGAATTGTTTGTTTCAATTCATGTTCTCTGCCAAACAAATTGTAATTAGCGCCAAATGCAAAACATACAATATTCTTCATTAGGCCTGTCTAATAACGGCCATTTTCTGTGCATTAACACGGTAAAAAAACTCATTATATACAGAGAATTTTATCACGTACACTATCAATTATTGTTTAAAATGAACCCGTTTTAACGGCGCACCATGGATTTGGCCCTGTGCTGTAAATTTGAATTTTCATTAACCAATAGGGTGATCTAGATCTGCTGGCATTCCTTGTCCCAGTTTGGTGGAATCATGTCTTTGGAAATCTCCAGTATATCATTCAGGGGGCAGAATTCACCACATCCAGGTACTGTCAGTAAATGATATTGCTGAGGTTCTCGTTCAGGTGTCGTGGAATTCAGATACAGATGACGAATGTAATGGTGGTCCTTGTGACGATACAGTTCAACCAGAACAGTGGCACATGATTCTGGTTTCATTCCATTCCATATGCCCAAGGTAGATAAATAAGCAGCAATATTCAACCCATGCTGTAATTAAGAAAAGTTTAATCAATATCTCCGTGAAACTTTTTTTAAATTTCATGTACATAATTAGTTTTGGAGATTTTTAAAAACAAAAATTCTTCTTTGTCTTGAATATTGATATCAGATTTAGTATAAGATATATCATTAAATTTGATTTTTATTTATTTATTTATTTGAATTAAGTAAAAAAAAAAAGAACTGATATTCTTAAGTAATGATGCAATGCTAGTTCGGCTGATTTGAGGCTTCGGTTGGAATTTCACAGAGTTAAATGCAAGGACATGTTTTTAAATGAGATTAAATCTAACAAAATAAGAAACCGAGGACTTTTCTCCATGAGTATCTTAGTTTATTATTACGAAATTATTCATTCAGAAATTATTCAACTACTCATTCACGCATTTATTATTTAATTTTTTTAATTATGCAGCAATTAAGGAATATTTATTTTCCTTTTGAGTTCTGCCTTCATCTAACATATTTTCAATTATAGAAAATCGTTGAATATAATTCGATTTAGAAAAGCCATTCAGGTAGGTCGTTCACAAACTGTAAGGTGTAGTCAGACAAATAGAAGCAAATCAATTTTGCAACGGAACATTGGATACGAAACGTAAGTGGAAGGGGAAAGCTTTTAGTAAACTAAAAAAGAAGGGATTGTTGCATATAAAATGTGCAGTTCGATTTTAATGGAATGAACATTTCCTAAAGCGTAACAAAACAGTATGCGAATAATTTAGTATATAACAAGATTAATGTGATTGTGGCGAGAAGGGTTAAGTATCAACTATTATTCGTGTCTGGTTCCCAAGATTAGCTCTTTTCAACGATTTTTCTTTGCTAAGGGGTAATGCATAGAAAAATGAGCAGTTGCTATGATTCTTAAATTTTAGGAATAATATCAATTCACTATATTTCTAAATGTAGAAATATCCTCTCTTAATGCTGAATCTCCTCTCTTAGTGTCTCCTCTGACTCTCTGACTTTTAAAAAAATGAAATGAATACCTCCTGACGCATATGCAAAAACACGAAGAGGAAGAAGGGGTCCAAATTCGTGAATGAACAATACCAACCTTTGGAGTGTTTAAAGTAAGTATTCAAAAGGTCGCTTCGTTTGCTAATTTTCTTGCAACTGAAATGTCTATTATAAATTTGTTTAACGTTGAATTGATGTTGTATCTTTAATCCGGTATAACCTCTTTTTGGCCTATTTCATAGACAAAAACTCCTTTCCCTATAGTCCACCCCTCCCCATGCTTTTGCGGGATTGTGTCACTTGCGCTCGGTCTCATTAACGCTAACTCATTAG
>JAOUZG010018166.1:1950893-1974670 GCA_026289955.1 Argiope argentata | reverse complement strand
AAAAAATTAAAAATCACTCAAAAGTGCAAAGATTTAGCCTCCAAAGTACAGTGCCAAATTTGGTAGCTACAGGTAAGGCAGTCTGGACTATGGAATACGGTACAGAAACGATAAAACATTTGTAGAAGCAATTAAAATGGTTTAAATTTTGAAAATAAATATTTTAATATAATTTGCATCAATATTTTTCAAACGACATTATAATTATCCAAGTTGATATAAAAATCGTTTGGAAGCAGAAGTGTAGCATTAACGACTTAGAAATAAATGAATAATAATGGTTGATTATGAAATGAAAATCTACTCACCTCATTCTGAAGATTAATTGAATCTTATGCAAAGAAAGCAGACCTCAAAGAATATTTTTACCATTTTAATGGAATGATTAAAGACGAGCGAATTGCGAATACAGAATGACGACTGATCGAAATCAAGAAATCCACCGGAAACATAAATAAAGAAAAAATGATGAGACAGAAAAAAAATTATAATAACTATTTCATTTTGTTGCTGCTTTTTCCTTGGCGCCACTCCCGTCTGGCCGGATGAGTCAACATCTTGGGGGGACCGGCGAAGAGACTGGCAGTTCCACAACGCGAGTGACCTCGTCCCTTCCGGGGAATACGTTGACTACTCTGCCTAATTTCCAGTACAGAGGTGGCACTGAGTCCTCTTGAATGACGGCTAAACCACCAACTTGGATGACTCTGTTCTCGCGGTGCTTTAAGGGACGAGACATCATCTGGGAGAGGTACTCTCTTGACCCTCGTATCCAGAATTGCTTCTTGAGCTGGAGGAGACGGCCATATCTAGAAGTTAAACTCAAATCTAGATTAGTACGGCGTATATTTCTTTCAGGAAGTTCCATCATAGGAGCTCCTATGGGGAAGTGGCCAGGGGTTAAGGCTCTGATAACTCTGGAATCAGGGGTACCAGATGCCTTGAGTTTACGCATGCCTCGATTTGGCAAAATAATGTGGACAGCTCTTCGAATGTTAAAAGCGAACCTTGACATGCTTTCAATAGATGGCGTTTAGTTAATTTGACCGACGCCTCCCATAACCCACCAAAATTGGGGGCATAGGGAGCATGAAATGCCACGTGATAGCCTTGGTGGATGAGAAGTCTTGATTAGCCTCACTTCGAGATAAGTCAATTAAGTATTTTATGTAGGAATTGGCTCCTACAAAGTTCCTTCCATTGTCGGAATAAATGTCGGCTGGGTAGCCTCTACGTGCGACGAAACGTCGTAGGGTCGCTAAAAACGCTTCTGTAGATAAACTGGTGACTAGTTCCAGATGGATAGCCTTGGTGCTCATACAAATGAATAAACATATGTACGATTTGAATCTGGTGGCTTTTCTCTGATGCTGGCATTTAGTAACAATTGGTCCAGCATAATCGACCCCAGTTTTTTCGAATGGTCGACTTATTGAGATGCGGGGCACCGGCAAATCACCCATCATTTGTTGAATGGGTTTTGCACTTAATTTAAAACATTTTACACAATTTCTGAGTACCTTTCTCACAGTGGAAAGTCCATCCGGAATCCAGTATTCTTGACGAATTAATGATAGGACAAGATTTTGTCCTCCACGGAAACTGATTTTGTGGAAATGTTGTATAATTAAGGTTGATATATGGTGATTCTTTGGAATTAGCATAGGATGTTTTTGGTCGAACGATAATGTTTGATGTTTACTTAGTCGACCTCCTACACGAAGAATGCTGTCTGAGTCTAAAAGTACATTTAATGGCGACAATTTACTGGTTGGTTTCATTGATTTATTTTTTCTTAATTGTCTGATATCTTTGGAGAATTCTGACGCCTGTATAAGTTTGACTATTCTTCGTTTCGCATAATCTATTTCTTGAGATTGCAACGGTCCGGTTATTTGCAAGGATTTAAAGTTATTAGAAAACCTGAAAATCCATGCAACGATTCTAACTAGTTTTAAGTATGACGAATATTTCAATAGAAAGTCCGGGAACTGGGTAGTTTCTACTACTAAACAATGAGGTTCCTGATCTCGTAATATATTATCTTCTGAAATCGATGAACTGGGCAACACATTTAGAGGTACGTTAAAGTCCGAAAGAATCCATGGTGGACCAACAAACCAGTTGCTAGCTTTTAACTACCCAGGGAAAAGTTCTCGAGAGGCGGAATCAGCCGGATTTTGTTTTCCCGGTATATGTCTCCAAGACTCAATTGTCGTCAGTGAGTTTATCTTCTCCACACGATGTTTCACAAATTGGTTCCCCTTTGCTGGTTTGTTAGATATCCAGCTTAATGCTATCGAGGAGTCGCACCATAGCAAGACTTCGTCGACCTTGAATTTAACGGTAGTCTGTATAGCATTCACCAATTCCGCCAATAAAACTGCTCCTGAAAGCTCAAGCCGCGGTAAAGTTAAGCGTTTCACGGGTGCAATTCGCGTTTTTGAAGCTATTAAAGATACATGGATACTGTGGGATATTACGCGTAAATAGGCAATGGCGGCATAGGCCTTTGCAGAGGCATCATAGAATCCGTGAATTTCTATTTTAGTGGCATTAACTACATGCATATATCGAGGAATTTGAATGTCTTTCAGATGCGGGAGTTCAGATTGAATTTTGAGCCACTGTTCGAGAGTATGCCGAGGTAAGGGTTCATCCGAAGATACTTCAGCCAACCAGTGTTCTTGAAGCATAGTTTTCAGGACGACTGTGGCAGGTGCCATCAATCCTAACGGATCATATGTTTGAGCTATCTGCGATAACAATTGTCGTTTAGTAGTGATGCTTTTGGGATCTACAGTCCGAACTTGAATACAGTCCGAATTTAAATTCCAGAATATTCCCAGAACTCTTCGAGATGAATCCTGATCAAAATAATGAATTACACTATCTGCGTTATCGGACTCTGGCAGTCCAGAAAGAGCCTCTGGGTGACTGCAAGCCCATTTTCTAAGGGGAAATCCTCCTGAATTCATAAATTTCCGCAACTCCTGAATTATGGCTTGAACTGCTTCTATTGAATCTACTCCTGCCAATAAATCATCGACATAAAAGTTTTCCTTAGAGATATCCGCTGCGATTGGGAAATTCTCATATTCATCTTCACATAGCTTTTGTATTGTGCGAATGGCTAAATATGGTGCACATGATGTGTCGTAGGTTAGTGTTAAGTTTATAAATATTGATTCGTTGATCAGCACTTTCTCGCCAGTAAATCCTTTGATATTTTCTATCCTCTTCGGCCACGAAAATTTGCCGATACATTTTGGCTATATCAGCCGTAAACGCAACCGGATAACTTCTAAATTTAAGTAAAATATCAAAAATACTCCTTTGGAGTTTAGGTCCCTTTAATGGCACATCATTTAAAGATTTGTTGTTATTCGATTTGTATGACGCGTCGAACACTACCCTAAGTTTAGTGGTAGTACTGTGCTCGTTCACTACACCATGATGAGGAAGGAAATAATTAGGTTGAATGGATGTTTCATCTGGTTTTAAGAGCGTCATATGCTTCATGTCTATATATTCCTTCATAAATTGAATGCATTGTTTCCGTAAGTCAGGCTTTTGATTTAATTTTCTCTCGATAGTATAAAACCTCTGAAGAGCACCCATTTTGCTCTCACCGATCACCTTATCTTCCTTGAAGGGTAGTCTAACGACATATTTCCCTTCATCGGTTCGAGTCGTTGTATTTAGAAATAATTGCTTCACCGTATCTTCGGAATAACAGATTTTTTCCGATTCAGGTAACGGTTTACAATCGAAGAATTTCTTTAAAGTTTCGTTAACACAAGAGTCATTGTTTGTACAAGTTGTATGACATATAACACTGGGACTGGCATTTGTATTGAAGTCAGCTTGACCACATAGAAACCAGCCAATTTTGCTGGGAAAAGCAATAGGAGTTTCCACTGGGCCTATGATGGCATTTCCATTAATTAAACGTGAGAAAATATCCGCTCCCAACAGCACGTCTATAGGGCTTTGTATGAAGAAATTAAGGTCTGCGAGCTGTAACCCTTTGATATGAGGCCATTCGTACTGATTCAAATGAAAATTCGGAAGAGGTGATGTTACCCTATCCACCACGAATGCATTTACCGAAAATAAATCTGCTGAAAAATGCGGAGTGAATTCAAATTTGGTTTCTTCTAATAATGTGTGTGCTACCATGCAATTAACACCTACCAAACTATGTGACGTACTATGTAGTGCCAATCCTAAACGTTCAGCACAGGCCCTCGTGATTAACGAATTTTGACTTCCACTATCAGTTAGAGCTATGCACTGACTAATTTTCCCTCCTTTGCCCTTTACGATAATTAAAGCAGTTGATAACAACACCTTACTAGAATAAAATTGTGCTGTATTTGAAATTGACAGTTTCGAATTATGGTTACCAACTACTTCATTACTTCCGGCATTAGCTGCATATACATGCAAAAGAGTATGATGTTTCTCTGCACAGTTTCTACAATTTATGTTAATTCTACAGTTTTCCAACAGATGATTTTGACGCAGACAATTTTGACATAGTTTATTAAATTCTATAACCTTCCACCGTTCAAAAACCGGCATTTTATTAAATATAGGGCACTTAAATAACGCATGAGTTTGGTTGCACACTACACAAGTATAACTTTTCTTAACAATCACACTGTTAACTATTTGTTTCCGATTTACTCCAGCATTAGGTGATTTTTTTGCTGAATTGAATTTCGTTTCTGATTTAATACCCGTCACGTCATCTAAACTTCGAGCTTCCCGCTCAATAAATTTCCGAAATTTATCTAAGTCTGGTATCTCATCACTCTCTAACGTTAATTCCCACCTTCGTTTTAGCGGTTGTTCTAATTTCGAAACCATACACTGAATTACTATCAAGTCACTCAACGAATTAGACTCTAACCCTAAAGTATTAAGATTTCTAACAGATTCATTGCATGTATCAATTATTTCTAACAAAGTTTTTGAGTTATATGCTTTAACTATCCTTGTAGAAAATATTCTATTTATTTGGGATAACGCTAGCAGTCTTTTATCTTCGAATCTTTCATATAATAAATCCCAGCAATGCTTTAAATTCTCCTCTTTTAAAGAGAATCCACGAATTATTTTTGCCGCGTTTCCTGTAACTGACGAATGTAAATACTGTAGTTTCTCAAGATTTGACAAATTTTCATTTTCTAATACAGTGGAAATCCATAATTCTTTAAAAGAAATCCACGATTCAGAATCCCCATAAAAATGCGGAAGGTCAAATTTAGGTAATTTCACGACTGAACCTTTAACCTAGGATTCCGATTTTCTGGAATTATTATCCGACTCTGGATCTCTTGTTTCCTCAAGATCCACTAATAAATCCAAAATTATCTCCTGGTATTTCAAATACTTCCCCAAATTATCATCATTCTCTTTTACTGTAAAGTTCTGAACTATTTCCCCTAATTTGATTTCAGCAGATTTCACTTTCGATTTTAAAATTTTGATTTTAGACTGTTGTTCTTCACCACAGTCTCTAATTAACTGACTAAATAAATCTAACTCCTTGCATACTTGCTCAAAATGAACTTCGGTTTTAGAAATTTTAGGACTCATTATGCATTTTTGCAATAATAACAAATAGCGACTACAAAGAATATACTGTTTAAATAATAGAATGAATATTGAGTATTATAAACTACTGTTTTGATTTTGATTTTCGAGTAATGAATTTTAATACTTCATCGATAACTCCGGCTACGACGGACCAAAAATATGTAGCATTAACGACTTAGAAATAAATGAATAATCATGGTTGATTATGAAATGAAAATCTACTCACCTCATTCCGAAGATTAATTGAATCTTATGCAAAGAAAGCAGACCTCAAAGAATATTTTTACCATTTTAATGGAACGATTAAAGACGAGCGAATTGCGAATACAGAATGACGACTGATCGAAATCAAAAAATCCACTGGAAACATAAATAAAGAAAAAATGATGAGACAGAAAAAAAATTATAATAACTATTTCATTTTGTTGCTGCTTTTTCATTGGCGCCACTCCCGTCTGGCCGGATGAGTCAACACACAGTCAGAAATTTTAAAAATGATATTTAAGGTAAGAAAATGTTAAGAATACTTTCGTCAATTTTTATTACCTATTGACTTCATTTAAACAAAAGGAATTAAATGAAATTATGTTTCTTACCTCGTAATTCTGCAGCATTTTTATTTCTTCTGATAAAATCTGCCGAGTCTCTTCGTCAGCAGAAGGGCAAGGAAGATTATTTAAGCACTACGGAATAAAAACGATAAATAATGATCATTTCTTTAAATTTTCTTCTCTCTCAGATTCCATATAGAATTTAATCCATTTACTATTTTGTCGGCAGTACTTTTACAATATATTTAAAACAAGGCTTACAGAAATAGTCAACGCATTAATGACACAGTGGGTTAAGGCTGAAGGGTTTCATTCATAAAACTGTGCATTCTATCACCAACATTGTTAACCATTATTATTCAATAGTTTTTAGACTAACGGGAGCTTTAGCAACATTGGGTTTTCTGTGATTGCAGTAACTTCAGTAGGTCCTGGTTTTCTAACCCCGCGAAGTATAAATATGAGTACATTCCTCTGAAGTTTTAAAAGAAAATAATCTAACGCTCCCTCTTGCAGTTCATTTCAGAATCCTGGAACTTGACAATTATACTTACTGAAGGGATGACACGCAGGAAGATGAGCAGTTATTACGCCCCCTAAATTAGCGATCAATTTAAATTAACCCAACTGATAAATATTATTACAAGCGGGCGAGCGCCGCGAAAAACGCACCGAAGTTGGTGACGTTTGGCGAGGAGCTTCGCGCCAGCCGGGTTGGTTTGGCGAAAGGAAAAATTTGGCAGCCGCTGGATCCTTCATGAAGCGGCGCGTTGCTTCTCGTGCTTTTGGGCGCGCGCTCAATCGGCTATATAAGGGACAGGTTGCCGTAACCTGGCAGTTAGTTAGTTAATTAGTTGAGAGTTTTCTCTCGGAAGAGAAGCGTCTCGCTGGACTGAGGATTACTGAGCTGTGTTTACGTTTGCTATTAAAGTTGTATTATTGAGCTCGCTGTGATTTACTGTTTGCTGTGCTATACGATATCTGTTTTGCAGTCTGTGTTTATTGTGCGTAAGGCTTGCATTTACGCTGTCAGTGACTGTTGACTGCTGTATTGTTTTTTTATCTGAAGTTTTCCTTTCTCAAGTCATCCTGTAAATAGCTGCAAATAAATTTGTTTGTGCTTTCCTCAAAAAAAGTCCATTCGATCCGAACCCGCTGCGCTAAAAACGTAACAATATAAACAACACCATTTTATCTGCATCTCATTCCTTTTGTTTTTTCGGTGAAATAAATGTCTTCTGCCGCATACACAACCGGAGGGAGCACTAAACGATAAACCCGAGAAGGAACAATATATTCTGGTGCTAAAGCCAGAGTTCCCTTACAGGTGATGCTTAGAGATTCAAGGTATCTTTGACAAATAAAAACTATCGCATTTTCCAGTTATCATAAATTCTTCCCTCTTGACTCGTGTGACAAGAATTAAAAGGTAATTTACGATAACTTTGCATGGATTTTTATGAAAATTCTATATTCTTACTTTATCATTAATAAATTATGCAATAAAAAGGTTTTGCATTTGTGAAAGATTTCAGAACAATTTCAGACAGATTTCGATTAATATCAAATTTTGATTTAAATCGATTGATTTAAAGAGACCATTACAAATTAGATATTGCTAAAAGTTAAATGTTTTCAGGTGTATATGCACCTATTCTTTATATTTCGGCTTGTTTCAAAGAATACAGCTTTCATACCGACTAGATTAGTATTATTATACAAATTACAATAGCCGGAAACAAATTAGATTCTTTTTATGTAAATTTTATCTCGTTTTTGTTAATTTCATTAAGAAATGCAAGAAAAATTAAAGTTTAATAGCATAGCGGTGAAAATATTGCAGTTTGACTACTGAGGAAAAAAATCCTGTTTGAGCAAGTTCTGTAAAGCCAATAAAGTATATGATAAAGAATGTTCATTAATGGACTTATTCGGTACGCATAAGGACAGTTAATATATCTTTTGCAAAAAAAAAAGTGATTGGGTATTTCCTGGAAATAGTTTATTCTTTGTTCTTCCGTGCCTAAAATCATGTAGTAAAGGATAGTTTACAAATTTACTATACGATGGACTGAGAAGTAAGCTTGGCATGATATCAAATGTGTCTATTTTTATCAGTTAGGTGTCAAAACAATTACATTTTCTGCAATACTATTATTTCTTAGAGATCAGTAGTCAGTTTCACGTCTCCTTCTTCTCAGAAAATGCACTTTTACCTTCTCTTTGTACATCTAAGCATTTTTTGTCTTTGAAAATCTATAGACATTCTACATTGTAGCAAGAGGAACAATGGGAAGGTAGAATTTAATTGGAAAAAGGAAACGAATGATTGATAATTGACTATTCAGAAAACAGTGAGAATAAATGTGTGTTTGTAGCTATAAACACAAAAATTGTGCTCATGTTTGTGATTTTAAAGATATTTATTTAACCTTCAGACACCAGTGATTCTTTTTCTTTGTTCTTCTGATTGTTTTACATTGTAGTATTCAGATCATTTCCAGAAGATCAAAAGAAACCTGATAGCTTAAACCTGAAAAATTTAAAGCATATCGATTTGCAGTACATAAAGTAAACTTACTTTCTCGTATACGAAATGTAGAGAAAAAATTGTGATCGTTAAAAATTCGAACTTGAGATTTCGAAGAATCTTGGTGTTTCAGAAGTCCTTGAGTTCGAAAAACACATTTTTGGAATTATGTCTGTGACAAGGAAAGCTCAAAAACTCTTTCAGCTAGACGGATGAAATTTGATCTTGAAACAAAATTTCAAGATTTCTATTAAATTTTGAAGGAATCCACTGAAAGGAAATCTATTTGTTTGTTTATTCGAGTGCAAGGGAAAATAAGTTGTAGTAGTAGTTGTTGTTGTTTAGGGCCCTTTTTCAAGCCCGCTGACTATTAGCGATTTAAACCGATTGAGCGTCTTTCGTTGGCCCTAGTGGCGCCATCTAGGACCAAGAGTACGACTTAGCCTCACACACACAAGTCACAACCCCTTTTTATGGGGTGGACTTCATTCCTGAATTTTCATTCATTCATCCACAGATCGTAATTTACATCTGGAATAGAGACCGATCACCTCTGACGCAGTACCCCCAGTGGTATTAATCTTGACATGGAGGACTTTGTGACACCACGACGGATTCAAATAGCGCCAGCCACCACACACTCGGGGAATCTTCGGCCGGCGAGGTTCGAACTCGCAATCTAAGATATAAGAGTCCAACGCTTTACCAACCAGGCTATCCCGGTAGGATAAGTACCAAACGTAAGCAGATACTTATATAAATTTTGTAAACAGATTTAGCCTCTAAAATATAGCATCTTATTAAATTTTGTACTGATTGTGTCAAAAAGTTGACAGTCTATATGTCTACGCTTTCGAATGTGCGTAAACGCAATGACTGAAATTTGGCGTTTGACTTTTTGATTGCATCCATTGTTCCATGTGAGATTTTTGTTTCAATCTACCGACAAATAAATGTATAAAGAAAGAAAAATGAAATCTACGATCGTTAATTTCCAGTTGTCGTGGGAGAACATTTTTATTTTTAAGTCATATTTGTTTTAATTAATTTAAGCCCTTAACCAATTTGAATCGGGTTGAAAAAGCATTACTGGTAAAAGCAGGTCAACTTCTTAAAAACGCATCTGCTTTCAAAGAAGTATACATAATAATAATAATAAGGCAATACTAGTATAAATAGGTTTAAAAATATATGAGATTAAAAGATGTTGATGCATATTGCTATTTATGATCATTGCCTACCCGATTTCGGGTTTCAATGATTCGTCACCTTCAATTATTCCAAACCTTCTAACGTAAACAACATCATGTTCTTACATGATCAGGGGGAAAAGAAGAAGAAGAAGGGGGGAAAAACCCGCCATCTAAAATATAAATTCGCAAAATATTGAAAAAGAAAATGCTAGATTCATATTAGAGATTTCTATTTCGTAAATATTGGACATCTAGATCGTATAATACATCCAAGATTTGTTCGAGGCCCACATTTTTATGTAGTGGTGAGGAAATTACTCCTTAATAAAGCGTGAGTAAGTTTTGGGTAGATCATTCCCACAGGTTTTAACATCTATTAGCTGTCAAAGTGGATCCAAAGATCATATAAATTAAGGCATTCATAAAATATGAAATAGTAAACTAATGACTGTTATGCACACTAACCTTTTCAATGGTTTGATTTCCATATTGAATGAAGATGGGTTGCCAGGGGAACTGTTCGACTATTTCCCAGTCAGAGCTCGGCGCGTACAGTGCTGCTACCAGGCTTTGAGCGCTGTTCACGCAGTATCTTTCCGAAGCACTCAAAACTTCAACCTGAAAAAAAATGTCAAACTATATGCGATTCAGAAAAGGGGAAATATTCGAAATCCGAGTGAAACTACTCAGTTCATCATAAAATCAAAACAGTGATTTCTCCTAGAAACATTTATAAAGTTGGGCCGAATAGCAGCAACACTGGAGGGAATCATGATTTAATTCTAAGGGCCATCACCGGTCACGATACAACCCTTCCAGAAGAAAACAAATCCCATCATCGATGGGAGGAGCAAGATCCCTACCTTTTTGTGTACCCTCCAGGGTGGCGAGAACCAACCACTATGCCGGAAGCTTCTCATCCTTATTTATATCCTTCCGGAGGAGGGCATGAATAAATAAATAAATAGTAGTGGCGAAGCTTAGCCAAGAAGGGCTTTTGAGCCAAAAAATGACAAATTCAACTCAACTCCCGGAGGGAGATTAACTGAGGTAAAAAAAATGTTTGGTTAAGGGTAATTTTCGAGAAAGTTGATTTCAGAATTCCCGGAGGAAAAAAATTAAATAAAATTTAAAAATAATTTAAAAAATGGTAAAAGATTGAATTTTTTTAAACATTATATCATTATTCTAATTTAAAATTTCTCAAAGATTTTGATTTATGAATTAGTTTAGACCATACAGATCAGTAAGAAACTTTGAGTGCACATAAAAAGTTGATGAGATCATTACTCTTAAATTTAAATAGTACTTGATTTTAATTTCAATAAATTAAGCAACTGTGATATGAATATTACAACCATATTCATTTTGATTAGACACTTCCAGAAGTTCTGATACTCTTTTCATTTGTCTATTAATTGCTCTTGCTTCTTTAGAGGTTTTTTAATGCATGATATCAGCTTCTCGGATACGAAGCAAATCTATTTTTTTCAACGCATCATAAGCATTTCTTCCAGGTGTAATACCTAAATTTTTAAATACCTCAGTTCGACTGAATACGCCATCATTTAAACAGATTACATCATCCATGACACCCATTTTTAATGTATTGAGCCCAACAAATGTGTTTTTTGGGATTCTTTCCCATACATAATTGTTGAATCAAAATTGCAACATTGCTTACATTGTTAAAATGTATTTAGGAGTGTTCTTTATATTCTCAAATCAATGATATTATTTGTGGACTCCATATCGCTAGAATAACTAATATTGTTATGAACTTCCTTATCAGAAAATAAATCAGCACATTCCAATTTTCTTTTGGATGCACTTACATTCAATTTTGCACTGTCAGCACATTTCTATGTTTGACTCACTGTAGAAAATCGATTCGAATGATATTTTCTTTTTCCAAAGAGTTTTCTTCTTGCCATTGTTACGTATTAAGTAATTATTATTAAGTATATTAAGTAATTTCAGAATAACTAAAAAACTTTATCAATAAAATGTAATAAAAGTTTTGAAGCGAGATCACGGTGAGCACTGTAAACAAAAAAGCACGAGGTGAAGAATAACAGTTAAATGAACTTGTAAATATCAACATAACAAGTTGAGTTGTTCGTATCCTTTCCCAAAATTATAAAATTATGAAAAATACTTAAATAATAAATAAATAAAAGTAAAAATAAAGGTTAATTTAAAATGATGTCCCTTTAAAAAAGGGGGCGTGGCACCTCTGTTTACATTTTAAAATTTTAATTTCTAGGCCTTCATATTTATAAAAATATACATATCATACACTGCTGGATTCAGCGAATTTTCCTCTATTTTTTAAGGCAAAAATTGAAAAATCTATATTTTGAAGGTAAAGACCTTCCCAGTTCCCTTAAATGAAACTAGGAAGCAAAATATCCCAGAAATGTTGCAAAGAGAGAGAGAGAGAGAGTTGCCCACTGTGTTTGATAATTCTGTTCTATACACAAAAAAGTTTCTTATAAGTATGGTTAAAAATGCCTTCAGCATAGCTTTCATGGCCTTGCATGCACGAAAGGGACAGCTAATACTCAACAACTCGTCAGCGGTGATCATTAATAAAACACAATTTTTAATTCAGAAAAAAAGTCGGTAATTTTTGTCAAAGAAAAATAGGCCTTTCACGAGTTGTGACTGCTCATACAAGCAGCAAATCGTTCAGTTCATATATTGTTCAGCAGTTTTTTCTGCAAACATTTCTGTTATAACTAAAAGTGTGAATGCTAAGCATATCGAGTATTTGTATACTAAATATAGAAAAACTATTGAAATCGTCTCAAAATTCGAACTTCAGAATTCTGAAAAATTTCTACATTTTAGACTTCCTTTTTTTTTTTAAATTCACATTTTTGGTATTATACCTCTCCGTCTATTTTTAACCGTTTCAGTGCCAAGCGGCGCGATCGCGCTTCTCCTGTTTTATGTTCAAAAGTGCCAGCGCTCTGAGCTGCGAAGCCGACGAGCACAACACGCCCGTTTTTTGTCGATGCGTAACCTTACTGTTGCCATTCAGTTTTAGGCAATTTAAAACAAAATTGGAGTAATATTGCAGTTTGTTGACGTACTTTTATTCTTTTTGACAACCATGACTATAATAATATAACAAACTAAATAATGTAAAATAGAGTGAAAAGACAATAAGGATATATATGTTTATTGTGTGAAATAGCTACTAAGAAACCTTTTTTTTGTTTTTATAATAAAAAAGAATTTAAAAAATAATATTACTATCATCGCTGTCTTAGTTCGATTATGTTACTTGCTATTATGCTGCTTGTTTTTAGTTTAGAAGCCATTAAATTGCTGAAAGGGCATAGAATAAAAACAAAACTATACTGTACTGTAGATAACATAAAAAATTAGTTCAAATATTACTCCACATATTTTTTATAACTGCAATAAAATAGTGAAATAATATTTTATATATTATTTTTATTTAACACACTGGTATCACTACTTATACCCCCCGGAAGAATGTCAGAACAATACTAAACTGAAAGAAGTAAAAGCTATCGCATCTCAAACAAAACAGCGCTTTCGCGCTCTTCGGCATTTGTCGACACGAAATATGACGAGCGCTGTCGCGTCGATTGGCAATTTTTGAATGGGAAAGATTAAAGACCAGAGGCAGTCAAACGATTAATAACGATAATTCAAAAAGTTTTGAGTTAAACTGATGAAATTTGATATAAAATCTTTTTATCAAATGTGTAGACTTTTTCAAATTTTGAGTAACCTACATTGAGAGCAAGTCTGAATTCAACTAACTTATATTCGTTTGCTCAGACATAATTTACCACAATCTTTATAAAACGAAAAAAGTAGGGTAAAATTCGATGCCCGAATTGAACATCTATAACGTAGACACCTGCCCCATTTTGATCTTTTGGGTTGGTTGATTGACTATCTAGCTCCCAGAAACAAGTCTTGTTGTTTCTGGTAGCACTTGCCATTGTCAACGCTAACGCAAACAGGGGGTTTAAGACAAGGGTGTCTTGTTTGTCTCTTGTTTTTCAAGTAGCAATTACTAGGGTCAAGAGTTCGTCTTAGCTACTCGAACATCACATTAGCTTGAACAACCACTTTTTATTGGGGGGGGGGGGTTCACATTCACACATCTCAAAGGTAAAACAGGACAACCAAGCCTGAACCGGGATTCGAACCCAGAAGGCTCAGATCACGGGGAAGACGAGTAATCCCTGTACCAGAACTTCGGCTTTAGAAGCAAGTAACCCTTCTAATTTCAAAACGCAATAACTTAAAAAATATCAAATTGGACACGTGACCTTGTAACTGTAATTGTAGTTTTCTGTCAAATTTTGATTTCAATCAGTTGGGAAAAAATGGAATTAAAACACAAATTAATTTTTATAAGAGAACATGCGAAAAAGTTTTTCGGATACCAAACCCGTTGATTTCCTTTGATTATTCCAGAATCGTGCAGAAAAATTATAGCATTAAAATGCTTTTACCCCCAGCATATTCATGGTTGCGGTTAATCTTATTTTGCCTTGGTTCATCGCAGGATGTGAGAATTAATAGCCTAATATGTCGATTTATTTTAAGTTCTTATGTAAATTGTAATGCCGATTCTTAAATGCGTATATGCCTTATTATTCTTATGACTTTTTTAATTATTTAAAGCAATCATAATTTACGTTATTTTAAATACATTGGTTAAAAAAAACTCATTCTAGGAATTTCAGGTTACGGGAGTGGCTGAAATGAACTTTTTGCTCTCTGAAATTCAAGGCATAATTTTATTTTCATATACAAGGTCTTATTAATAAAATAATACTAATAAATAAATATGTACAAGTGCATAAAATTAAATACCCTGAAAAAATTAATCTGCATTTTCTTACCATTCTGTTGGTTCTTTTAACAATAAAAATTAAGGCAAGTAATATAATTTTTAAAAAATTGATTCCTATTTAGGCCAACATTTTTTTTTATTTGAGTTACTTTTTATTTAATATTTGAAATTAATATAAATAATTTATTAAAAAATGATTGATTTTCGCAAGAATTGAACTCGCATTCTTCATCTTCACTTGAAAAAATACTGAAATCTTTGCTTTTTATGGATTGTGCTACTGTCTTTTGGTTTTAATGCTCATTACAAACTACTAAAATTCTATTTAAAGTATTAAAAATTAATATAATTTAATTTATGAATTAATATTGGCCAAAACTGTATTAGCATCAAGTGTCATTCACTACAAGTTTAAAATATGTATTTGAACTTGAGTGGATGAATCATAGAGTTATATTATGGATTGAATACAAAGTATATCATTAAAGATTGAAAATTTGAACAATATATATATATATATATATAGAGAGAGAGAGAGAGAATGTGAACTAATAGTAAGAATTAAAAAATAAAACATCAAAACGATACACCGTCTTGAATGGTGACTGCCGAATTGAAAGGATTAAATGGAGAGAGAGCAGTTTCATACGCTGTTTCGTTGCGTAAAGTTTTCTCGACTAGTTTAAAAATAATTACAAAATCCCCCTATCCCTTTTCGTTCGTCTCTATTTTTTTTTTTTTTTTTTTTTTTTTTCATTTTGGCGGCTATCCGTTGTTTACCTTCTATCTCTTTTCTGGCGAAAATTATTTTATTGTTCTTAAAATTAAAAACAAACAAATATCGATTAAATGATACGAATTTGTTTGACCAGCTACTTTCCTCTGGCTTTCGCTAAATATTTCTAAATTTTAACAATATTTCTAAATTTTATGATAAGGAATTTTAATATTCTTTCTTTTTTTCCTATCCTTTGTCTTTTTAAATATCATTACAGATGGAATAATCTTCATCTTTTCTCTAGCAAATATTATTTTAAAATTTTAATTTTTTTCCTTATTTAATATTTAGTTCAAGTTTCTACTGGCCGGGTCATGATAAGCGAAATTACAAAAAGGAACAACCCTAAAAAAAGGGGGTTACCAAAGCAAATTAATGAACATTGATAAAAATATTAGGGCAAATTTTTTACCTTAATACTTCTCAATGACATACTTTTAATTTAATCTAATATTTGTTAAAATTTTAATCATTGTTTAATAGCAATTTAAATATTACATTCAAACCTCGTTTAGAGAGCACTTCACGTAATGAGTAAGACAGAACGAAAATAATAATAATAATTCGCTAAGCGAGGGATGTTTCAAAGAATGAACTGCGTTGAGACACCGTGAGGTCATATGCTGTTTGGTTTGTGTACATCTGTGTCGAGTGCTTATAGGAGTGAAGAAAAATTGTGCCTTTATATCTCCATTGAAGACGTTTGGGCTGGATAGCGTTGTCGAACGCGACTCGGAGCATTTTTAGCAAGTGTCTTTGGATGAGATATCTGTAGTTTAATCGATGAGATCATTGACCAGGATTTAGGGAATAGAAAGAGTTTGCGACGTCATGGATGAGCTTTGGAAACATAGCTACAACTACTGAGGAATTTACGGAGATGCATTCTGTATCCCAAATAAAAACTGAAAAGAAGAAGAACTGAAAGAAGAAAAAGAAGATTCGGTCAAAGGAGGGAGAAATAACAAACACAACAAAAATTTCCAATGAAATACGGGAGAGGCTGAAAGCAAGCGAAATTACTGCATAAATTTATTTAACGGCAATGTCTTCCCCATTTTTGCCAAATTTTAAAGCGTAAACAAATACAAATATTTTTTAAAAACTTTCTTGTAAATAACTTACACTTTAAAAAAATAAATTATATTATTATAAATTTGATTATTTTTTTTCAATGGAACGAATTATGTGTTTTAAATGGATTCCTAAAAAAAATTGCTTAATTAGTGTTTCGCACTATGAGTGAGACTTGAAAACGAATGAGGTTTTACTGCATTTAGAACGAACATTCTTCATTTTTGTAATGAAATTTAAACCACTTTCTTTTTTTTCTGCGAACAAGTCATCTGTTCAAATGATTCAAACAGCAACAGCTACCGAAACAACCGCCGTTTCTCAGCAAATATATTTCAAAGCGCAGCAAAACGGTTATAAAAGAATACAATAAGACACAAAGTGACTCTGAGATACGTGGATAGACGGCGAATTAATTCAGTGAATTCCTTAATCAAACTTATTTATGAGCTTCCTTCAACTCCACTATCTGCCACTTTTCCCTGTCAGTCTGTTGCCTAAAATCTAGGTGAAAAAAGTGTATCTTTTTACGTCTTCATGTTTTAACTATATGAAAGAAATACATACAATAAAGAATTCAGCACAGTACACTCTTGAATATGTTCATGAATATATTGGTTCATGAACATCCATCGTCCTTACTATCATAGTTTTTTTTTTTTTTTTTTTTTTTTTTTTGTAATTAAATGAGGAAGGCACGGCGTTGTATTCGCAACAATGTCAAGGCATTAGAAACGTGCGTCTGTTCCTAAGTGTTACGTGCGTAATGCAAGTTATGACAGGAAAAGATCAGTGTTATGCTCGTTGTTTGTTTCGTCAGTGTATAATGGACCTCAATCGTTGCTGTTGTTCCTGATCGTAACTACAGGATACATAGAGTACTCATAAATTGTTTTGGGGATGTACTTAGTATTTTTTTTTTAATATACCGTAATGAAGATTGCAGAATTTTTGATTATATGCGAACAGTTTATATTCTTTAATTTATTATTTCTCTAATAATTAATTCTTGAAATGTGAAATGCAGCATATAAACATACATAAACTACCAGTACGGAACGGCCTCGGTGGCCTGGTAGTAAGGCCTCGGCTCGTGAGCATAGGGTTTCAGATTTGACCAACAAAATACCATTGTGTAAAGACATCAGTTGAACTTTGAATCAATCATGGCCAAACGTTCTCCCGCTAGTGTGGTGTGGTGTGGTGAAGAGAGGAGAGGGGGGAGTGCTGGCTCAGGTGTCGTCCTCGTCATCTGACCGCGGTTCAAAATTACGAAGTCCATCTCAAAATAGCCCTAGTGTTGCTTTACAATGGGACATTTATATAATGAAAATAATTAAACCAATACAGAGCCTTCTGTTTTAAGTTCTACACGTTTAAAGCAATTGCCGCATTCACTTTCTACGTGGTTTGCAATAAATGGATGGCTTAGTATTCGATAAGAGATAAATTTTTTGTACTTCGTTGGTTCTTTAAAACAATTTTTTAAATAACTTTTAAAGCATTTCATCTTCTATTTATTAAAGAAAATTTTATATTTTTGGTTTTAAAACTATAAAAATAGAAATTAAAAACATAAACATTCTTTTTAAAAAGAAACTTTTTATTTTGTTGCATACGAAAAAGGCAAAAAATACATATTTGGACGAATTTTCACATTTCAGATTTCTCCCGAGTCCGAAAAATATCTTTTTGGAATTTTTCGATGTCTTTCTCGGAATAAGATGCTTTGAGTTAGATGAGTGAAACTTAGTATATGGCCTTAATATCAAATTTGTAGATTTCTACTACATTTTGATCTTACGAATTCTTTCGAAGTCTATCTGAATGCCCGTGTATAAATTAATAAGATAACTGTACAACTAAAAGAATCATATGAATAGAATTTAGTATACATTCTCTGCGCTGACACCTGTCAAATTTAAAGTCAAATTTGTTAAGTAGTTGACTGTCTATAATTGTAGTTGGAGAGCTCATTTTTGAGAGCAGGAGTAATGTAGTTTGAAAGCAAATGTTAAAATTTAAATATTATCAATGAATTTTTTTAAAGAAGAACTAGTTATATTTTTTCTACTTCTAAAGTAAGTAGCAAGATATGTTATTATAACTTTAGAAAGAAAAATTGCTTGGATTTCTTTGAAAAATTGAAAATAAAGAACGATAAAATTGAAAGAATGTTTCTCATTATTGTTTAAAAATTGCTTAAACTAGACCACAAAGCATTTTTTTTAAATCATCAAAAGTTATTCTCGAATTAATCGGTGTAATTACTTGCAATTCTTAATGAAGTGAAGAAGCCAAAGAAAAAAAATATAAAAGCACTTTTATAAACATAAAATGTTGGTGCAAGGAAAACAAGCTGAGGTACATGGTTTTTATATTTTATATGGGAAAGCAAAAGAAGAGAAAATGATAATGTGAACAAGATATCAAAATACTCGAAAAACATCTATCATACACCATATTCGAGTGAGAATTTTAGAATTAAATAATATTTTTATTTTAACTGTTCTTTAAAAAATTGATTGTTCTATTCGATAAGCCACTTTTCTTATTTGGAATAGTTCGAAAATTTTTACATTATTTTTTATTTTTAAGAAGTTAATTACATTGATTTGAAAATAAATAAACTACATAAAATTCCACAACTGTTTTAAAGCAAAATCATTTCTCTTGCACTGCGTATTAAAAAATGCTCGGGTGGCTCAAATTTGGATCCCTTTACCTTTATGATGAATCGTATATTTAATAATTATCGCAAAATAATAATTAGTAATTATCGAACAATTACAAATTCTCGTAAAATAATTCATAAAATCGACTAACTCACCTCGTGCGGATCCGATGTAATGAAATCTCCGTAGCGTGCCCTCAAGTAACAACCTAGGGCATAGCACTGGAATTTCCCCTTCTGGAAGGGGAAGAAAAGAAGTGAGGCAGATACTTAAAAAAAACCCGCAAATGCAATGCATTTAAGGCAAATTAGTCATCAATTATTAAAATTCGATGGCAACTAATTTGTTGTCTACTAAATAAAAAAAAATTCGAAATCGCCTAAGAGCATGCAATTGACTATTTTGTTGGGTGAGTTTCAATGTCAGCATTGTATCAAAAATTATTGTTTGTATTATAATAACAAATTTATTAAATAAGGAATATATAAAAAATTAAGTCAATTCCTACTTAAGTGAAAAAAGAAATTTTTTATTTTAACTACTTTTTATTAAATAATTGTTGATATTCGATAATTAATTATTATTAAATATTTATCAAAATTATAAAATAAAATGGTTGAAAATTTGAGCAAGCTATATATATATATATATATATATATATATATATAAAGGGAGAGTGTGAACAAATAGTAGGAATTGAAAAAAATTGAACAGTATTTTCGTGGCGCCATCTGTTGGTTCGAAACCGAATAGTTCACATATAAAATATTATAAACTTCCTTAATTTTATTTTTAATGAAGTAATATTTGAAAAAAAAAGTATATAAAAATCAAGTATCTTCCACTAAAAGTTTAAAAAAATGTATTTGAACTTGTGGGGATCAACAAAACTATTTAAAGTTTTTTCAACAAAAGTATTATTTTTTAAAGATTGAAAATTTGAACAAAATATGTATAGGAAAAATGTGAACTAATAATAGGAATTGTAAAACAAAACAAAACATCATGGATGATATCATGATACTAATATCATTAAAAATGTATTTTTTCAGTTTAATATTTGAGATAATTCAAAAACCCTTTAGGTTAGACACTGGTTTCGGTAAATATGGTCATCAATTAATGCCTATCTGTATAGGTAATTTTACAGATAACTTTTTCTCGTTAACGAAGAGCAAATTTATGAAAATGCATAAAAGTGTTAGTTTACCAAAGTTAAATCTTCGAGGCCCCCTCTCCAGACACCTGCGGGATTAGGATCTTCAGGATACAACTGACTCGGTGAAATATCCCCATGTCTGGATATCTGAAGGATAAAAAAAGAAGAAATTATTAACATGCCAACACATATCAGATTCATGCTTAGAAGGTTCACTCAATTAAGTAATAAAAACTGTGATATGTTTCGATGCAGTGAATTTGGTAGAAAATTAAATGGAACTGAAAAATATTTTTTTTTAAATCTTATCCAATCATTTTCTCATAAGATAGCCATTGATTGATCAGACATATTAGATTGACGCCATCCACCAAGAGTGTTGTTTAAATCAATGACATCTGAAGTCAATGGTACGACAATAATTCCGGGTGTATTCAATCATTGCTCGATCTTAAACAGTTTAAAATATGTATGTAAAATTATTCTCTTTTTTAAAAAATTTATTTTAAAAAAAGTTTCAACGCTTGTTATCGACAATATGGGAAATGAAACAAAAATACATATATAAAAGTTAAACACATAAATAATTTATACACTGTTTTCAAATATTGATTCATTAATTATGTTACTTTTTATTAATCGATTAAACGCTAATTTTACCCCCAAAAATCTTCATTTCAACACCGTAAAATGAGTAAGACCAGTTAATTTCCCACCACGCTAATGAACTTAGGCTTTTCGACCAATTATTTAAATCGATTCTGTTTATTTTCTTAGAGTTTTATTCATGGATTTTTTAGATTCATTTTGAAGTACTTTTTAATTAAAATAAAACAGAATACAAGAAATTAAGAATTTCTAATCTGTATTCCGCTATCCGAACTGACGTAGAAAATTCATGCATGCACATTGTGTTCTGATTTATTTTCAACAGATACGGACTTGATTTTGTTTTGGCCCCAAATAATTTTTTTTTCATAAATTATTGATATTTGTATTTATTTAATAAAAGGCAACTACAAATTTTTCTTTTTTGACCTAAATAGGAATTGACTTATAATGTGTTTTATATCACTTGTTTCCTAATAACTGTCTTTGTCGACCAGCGCAGAATATGCAGGATAGTAGAAGCATCTAAAGAATGCTCCATTTATCCTGTGAGCTCAGTAACTAGAGTAATTTTGAATGGATTTGAAACTGTCAGGTTTTCCCCGTAGGTAGAGCGAAAGCTCCAGATGAATTTTTAGGTGGGTTATCCATCTTAAAACAGAGAAGGAATTAGGGGGAAGGTAAATTATTTTTCGTTATGATTTCTTAAATGATGCCAGAAAAAAAATCTAATTCGGAAAATACTTGCTTCATTATAAGGAATAACATTTGCTTTAAAACCTTTATCACTTTCTTGTATATGAAATATAAAAAGATAAAATACAGCAATCGTCGAAACATTGAAACTCTAGATTTTGATGAGTTTCTACATTTCAGAGCCTTCCGAGTCCGAAGAACACATTTTTAGAATTATATCTGCCTGTCTGGGAACGTGATAATTCAAAAAATAATTGAACCAGAAGGATAAAAAAATTTTACACCAAATTTGTAAACTTGAATGAAGTTCATTTAGAAGATATTTATCTTTCGGGCCCTCCGAATATAAATTAAAAAGATAACTACAAAGCAAAGAGCTAAGTTGATGCAATTAGGCGTGCAACTTTAATTTAATCCAAAATTTAGGTTTGTGCCAAGTTAGAAGCCAAATGCATTCAGATGTTTGACTGTCTGCCGGCTCGAATTTTTGCACTCAAGACACCACAATAATTCAAAAACTTAAAAATTAGGTAAAATGAAACATGGTTTCATCAATGGAAACATTAAGTTCATCAATGGATGAACCGTCTATTGTTCTATAGTTTCGAATTCAATGCAATAAATAGGAAGTAATATAAAAATAAATTAAGTCAATTCCTACTTGGTTCAACAAAGAAAATGTTATTTTAGTTACTTTTTTATCAAATAATTACAATTAATATAAATGATTTATTTAAAAAAAATGATCGATTTTCGCATTCTTCACCTTCACGCGAAAAATACTGAAATTCTCACTCTTAATCAATTGAGCAACTGTCTGTTGATCTCAATTTTCATTACAAACTGCTGAAGCTCCATTTAAAGCGTTAACAATTGATTAAATTTGATTATTGAATTAATATTTGAAAGAACTGTACTAGCATCGAGTGTCGTTCCACTACAAATTTAAAAAAAAATGCATTTGAATTTGAGTGGATCAACAAAAAATATTTTATAAGCGATTGAAAATTTGAACAAGATATAAATTTAATGAGAGAGTTTGAACCAATAGCAGGAATTGAAAAAGGCACTGTTTTAAAGGATTGAAAATTGGTACATGATCTTACGTTTCTAAAATTTGTGCATGGTAGTGCCCTAGTGGTTTATCTCTAAAAATCGTTCGCTAATATATTATTTCTCAATTACTGTTCGCCATCGACATGCGTTTAATAAAAAAATAAACGTATTTATCAGAGAGTAGGGGAGAAACTTTCGAGGAGACGACTCTCTATCTCGACCAAAACAGAGTTTATATCTCATCTCTACCCCTTAGAAATTATCAATTGATAACCATATCCATAATTAAACATATCTCGATACACGTTTATGTTTTATAATTCCTAATTCATCAAAGGAGTGTTTATCGTATGGGGGAGTCTTGGGCTCTAGACTGGAGGATCGTGTGTTCGAGATTCCGTTCATAATAAAATCTGTTCCATAAATTCTAGTAGTGTATTTTTACTTAACTCAGATGAAAAGGAATCTATGCTCGGAAAAAAAATGCGATTACGTGATTTTGAGAATTTTTATATTTTAGATCTTACTAGACCCTAAAAACGGATATTTTGAACAATTCAAAAAAGTTTTGAACTAGATAAATGCAATTGAATATGTGGATCTTTACGCCAAAATTTGAACTAATAACTTTGTCTACATAAGTGAGCATCTGTTGATTTGTATTATTTGTCTATATAATTGGAAGTTACCACCATAGTTATATACTTTAAAGAACTGGATGGAAGATTTGGTTGACAATTTTAGCATTAAGAGTATAGAATGTATCAAATTTTGAATCACTTCTGCAAAAATTGTGATAGTTAGTCGACCTCTATATTGGATTGAATACAGACGTGGAAGCTTCAAAACCACTTAGATAAATAAAATCTAGTATTTGAATTTTGTTGTTGTTGTCAAAACTGTAGTTCTGTTCAAATTTTTGCTCTTAAAAGCTTAAAAAAGGAGTCTAAATTACATGCTCAATTTTTTTCTACACCACAAAGCATAAAAGTCATTATAT